>NMUG010006397.1:0-12612 GCA_002855965.1 Monotropa hypopitys | reverse complement strand
TTGAGTAAAATTGATAAGCCAGTTGATGGTTAGTGATGTATTATTGAAAGTTCGTTTAGCCATGGTCTCTAAACCTTAGTACTAGAAAGACATGTTGAATAAGTGAATTGCTTGACCAAAAGATGTACCCTTTGGGTGTTGACTTGTGGTTGATGGGTTACACAAAGTAAGTATTATACTTGTATGGAATTTGATAGTACAAGAAGAGAATCAGAGTAGCGCAATGGAAGCGTGGTATGGCTTTTCATAAATTCCTATGTTTCCTTATGTAAAGGAGATAGTCGACCTCATTATTATATGAGTTTACATGAAAATGTTATGCTTTTGTTGCATGTGATGCGTTTGGAAAGATATGACATTCGTTGTGAAAGTGATTGATGTGGCATGTTGGGCAAGTACGGTATAAGGACTAGAGGTGCATGTGTGTGGCATCTATTTTTGTGTGGGATGCAAATTTTCCATTCTTAGTGGTGGGTGTGATTTAAAACTTGTGATAAAATTTGATTGTGGTACCCTGCTATATTCATGTGTGTAAGTTGTATGATACGTGTCAGTTATAGTGAAAAGGAAACCTAATGCGGGCGAATGCCTTAATGAATAAGTTTTTGTGTTGAACGAGTCGCTCAACTTAACATTAACTGCAATTATGCCAAGTTGGTGCTGTATTGTGAGAGGGGTGTAGGATTGAAATCATTGGTCCGGGTTAGGACAATTGAGTGGGGTGCTAGAAGCGATTGTGACGTGTGACTAATAATGTGGTTAACGACTTGTTGCGTTGACATAGTGGAATAAGAGGTGGTTGTTCCTAGGCGGTTATTCTCCATAAGGCAATTTTGTTCCTTGTTTTAATGAATTGAGAATTTGTTGTGCCGAAAAACTTTGTCCTTAGATGGGAAATAGGCGGTTGAAATTTTTAATTTGCCGAGATTGTTAGAGTAAGTGTTTGGTTTGAAAATTTTAGGATACCAATTAGCCTCGTTAGTGTTAAATCGAGTCTTGGGTGTTGATAAGAACAGAAATATCTCAATTTTGTTGTGATTGTTGTGAGTGGTTAGAACTATGATTGTTTGGCGTGGGAGGAAGAGAATTTGTGGAAAGTGTGTGTTCGGTAATATCATAAATGTTTGAAAGTAGCATCATAGAGTCGCTATGGGAGCAATAGAAGTGGGTATGATGAGAAATGAGTTCCATCGTAGTAAAAGTATGCGAGGGAGCATGAAAGAGTAATAATAACTCCTTAGTGCGAAGCTAGGAGAAATTTGTGAATGTGTGGCGAAACATGAGTCTTGCAGATAGTTGTATTCTAGAATGAGAGTTTTTGTATGAAATTGTAGGTAAATAACCTATTTCCTTGGGCACTAATAGTGGTTAGATATGTCTTGGGTGCGAGTGTTATAAGATTGGAGATTCTATTATCGAAATCGGAGGTTGGTTCTTGGAAGAAAAAGAGTGTAGAATATTAAGTATCAAAAGAAAGCTCTGAGAGTGAGGGTATCCTTGGGTGCGATATTAAGAGTAGATATGAGTTTTGGCTAAAGTAAACAATTCTGGTTATAGGAAATGTGGATTCAAGGGAAAATGTGTGTGAAGATTTCAAGTAATGCCTTTTGGAAGTAAGGTAGTAGTTGTTTGAAAGTTCGAGAGTGATGTTAGATTGTAAACTTTTAATTTTGAGGACGAAATTTTCTAAGAGGGGGTGAGTTGTCACATCCGTCTCATTGCGTAAATTATTTATTTAAATAAATGATGATGGATATAAGATTATAATGAAGTGTAGTAGTTCAAATAGCAATTTAGGGGTTTAAATTGAAAGACTTGAACTTGGGGGTCAAGTGGTGTTAACAAATAAGAGTGTGAATGAATTTAGGAGAAAACTAAGAAGGGTATTTGGGTCTTTTGGGCTTAAAAATCAGATTTTGTAGGGGTTTGAGATGCCCTAGCCCCCATTTTGTTCTTGACAAAAATCAGCCAAGAGAGAGAGAGGGAGAGGGAGATTGCTTGGAGAATTTTCATGGATGATTTTTGGAAGAAAATCTCTTCTCCAACCTTATTCACAACCCAAGTAAGATCATCCTTACCGATTTTAATTCTTGATTTCGTCCATTGTTAGGGCTAGATTGAGGGATTTGTGTCAATCTCGTTTTTGGGAGAAATTTCTAGATCTAGACTTTAGATCTTAAATCCAAGGTGTTTTAGTTGGGTTTTGATGCCAAGGATCAAGTATGTTAGTGTTAGGAGTGTTTACTACACTTGAGTATAATTGATTTCAGTAGTTTTGGAGTTATAAATTGAGTTTGGTGAAGATTTGACGAAGTGGGTTTTTGTAGAAAATCGCAGAACTACTTCTGCTATCAAACCGGTATGGCATCGGTATGCCAGCCGGCATGCCGGGCGGTGTACCGGATGCATACTGGCCTCGCCTGCAAGTCGTAAAATGGGAGATACAGAGAGCTGTTTTAACCGGTGAGCCACCGGTATGCCGGCCGGCATCCCGGGCGGCATACCGGTCCAATACCGGCCTTAGTAAAAAATTGGCAGTACGCGTTTGGTTTAGTATAAAAGAGGAAATTTTGCCTAATCGGCATGCCGGCTGGCATGTCGGGAGGTATACCGGTTGTATACCGGTTGTATACCGGTTAGAGTAAAAAGTTGAAAATTGTTGTGGGTTGTTCAAGGGTTAGACCAATGTTGATTCCGGGTCTTATGTAAAGATGTTTGGGAATCTTAATAGGATCCTAGTGTCTTGAATTGGCCAATAATAACCCTAAGTCTTATAATTAAATCATTAAAAAGGAATTCGCTTGTCTAACTTAGACCCTTTGAACAGGTGAAGTGCCCGGGTCATTGGAGCAACCACCGTAGCTCATTTGGACCTCTCACGCGTACTTGGTGAGTGTGTAGATACCCTTCAAATACATGTTTATCAGCCTATGTGACTATGTGTTTCCTTTACGTGTCTTATTTGTTAACGTACATGCATGCATGCTTACTTAGACTACTTGGTATTTGATTGGACGGGATATTATGCATGCTTATGTGCAAATATGTTTATGTGGCTACTTGGTTGTTAGTTGGATGTTGGAGTAATACATGCTCACCTACTTTACTTGTTGGAACTATGTGCTAGCATGTTGTACCAGTTAATTGCCCTCTTTGTTGGACATTTCACGATGCCATGTTTGCTTGCTTACATGTTTTATTCTCGGATAACATTCATGTTGGACATGCTATGGAATGATATAATACAATCTTTGTGAACCACATATGAATATGAATGAGTAATGGAAAGTATACCTAAAAATGGTAATGATGCAGGCTACAAAGCTGCTCTGCGCGGGAAGTCTGCCGCACTGAACATCAATTCCAGTTATTTCTTCCCGCACCACAAAGGGATCCACCAGGATGTACACGACTTCTCTTGTGAGGATATTATCACGGCTGATCTCGGAGAAGGAACCAGGTGGTATTTATTTGGGCCATGCCATCCTCGGAGGAGGAAGAACACGGCTGCCGAGCTGCCAGTCGCAGCTCGGCAACTCCAGTCTTATCTCATGCTCGGCAAACCTGGGGAGCTCAGCCCAGGAACTCATTGTTTCAACCTTGACCGGCCTTCGCCTGTCAAGCCACCAAGTTTGGAGTGTGTGCTCCATGACAGGCCCCCACGGGTGTCGACTACACTGTGTGTGAAGATAGGAGGCAACTACACTGATGAAGACCAAGCCGTTAACATGTCGGCGAGAGGGCCCACACTGAGCTACCCAAGCATGAACCCTCTCCCGCATTGGGAGATAGTGCATCAAGGGGAGAACCTCCTCTTCTGGATGAATCTGAGTGGGACTGAACAACAAGGCAGTGGGTATCTTTTCAGAGGAGTACGAGAGTCTCCTGTGGGTCTTGGAAGAATCTGAAACCCGAGCTCCCATCTTCAGAGCAGCTGTTGCTCAGCAATACACCCTATGACTGGTCTCGATAGACGAGCTCAGTTACTCTAAAATTTGAGCGTGGCAAGTCACACCAGACCTCCCAACATCTCGGACAAGACCATCTCCACTCCAGAGCCCTGGTCAGTCCATTAAAAGACCAAGGCCATGTTTTCCGCACCCCTTGTGTTCAGCCGAACTGCCAGAGTGCAGGCACACACACTACTCTCTCAGCTCGGCCAGAGGTTTTCTTCATCAGACCTACTCGTGACCGCACTCGATACCTGAAGATCATCCTTTTCGACCAGCTGAAGATTCCAAGGTGTTTGCTCCCAAACAACACCCTTCAGCTCAGCAATAAATGGAGTGCTCAGCTCAGCTAAGATCATCTCTATCTCCCTTTCCCTGGGCGACAATCAGGCAGCAGCCCCACACCTTTTTGGAAACTTATCTCCAATTCTGGCCTCACAACAATAATGTAAAATTTGTCTTTTTGCTATTTGTAGTTATCTGATGTATATGGTTTTATTGACTTTTCCTTTATTAGGCCTGTTGTGTCGGTGGCCCAAGAATATGTACTTAGGGTTTGCCTCTTTTAGGAGTCACCATGGCCGCCCTATAAATATTGGGTTTGTATACCGATGTGAGGGAGTTGATTGAATGAAAGCAAAATTTGAGTCAAGCTGCTGCTTGTTCCTCTTTCCCCATTCCCCTTCGGCATTCCTGTTCTAGGAATCAACGATTTGGTTTGAAGACGTTTTCTAGCATTTCGTGCGCGAGATCAACAGACCGCGAGCCTTGATTCTGGTATTGGCTTGCCAATCAACAACGATCGAGAAGAGAATCAACGGAGGTATTCCAGGTGAATCAATCTGGCATTCTGTCTATCCCTTAGTTTTTTTCAGTTTCCGCTGCATCAGCTTGGTATCAGAGCTCTGCATCCTGATCCTATCAGAGCCCTGCGTTCTTGATCCTACCAAGGCTTCAGTATTTAGATTTCCATCAGAATCATAGGGATGACATCCATAAAAAGTTCTATCTATGGAGTTCCAGGGGTCAGACGTCGATATTAGAGGATGATGACTCTCATGGCAAAATCCGGCTAGGTCGATAAGTTCGATCAATTGGAGGAAACGATAGAGAAAGTGGTGGACAGCATCGCCACCATTCAAGCCCATTTGCTACGACAATCCCAGCCACGACGGCGACAGGAGAGTTTGCGGCCACGTCTGGTAGTGGAAGTGGAAGACTCAGTCACTCAGGATCCTTATTAAGAGGAATCTCTCTTCGTCGAAGGAAGTCGTCAAGAAGCTCCAGTGAGCCCTTACAGTGGGTATGACCAGAAACCGGTTTACGACGAAGACCCTCTCCCAGGGGAAATTTCTTTATGCCAAGAGAATATCTCCGAGTCACTTTCATTTTCTGGTCTCACTAAGGGTATCCCGAGTGAAGTTACATACGACTTAATGCCCCAGATGCTAACCACGTCTGAAGGAGTGGAGGAAGTGGTGCATCGGAAGCTCGAGCCAGCTGCCCTAGACGAACAGCGCGACTCAGCTCAGCTCAGCCCCGCGCTATGTCAGTTCAGTTTGTTCCAGCGCGCTCCTATGGGACGACCAAGCAGTTGGAACCCAGCCAACAGAGATCGCGTATTCCTTCAGCCTTGCGCAGCTCCCCTCGCTCCCGGCGTCCTCAGCCCTAATCAACAGGGTCCCGAGCAGATCTACACAAGTCAAGAGAATGGTCGGCCAGTGCTAGAAGAGATATGGAAGCGAAGCAATGGACTCCGCAGCTCGGCGACCGACTACAGTCCCACAATAGAGACTTATGAGAATGTGTGGGATCTAACTCTAGACACCGACTTGCTAAGGGATCCATGGAAGCTCGACGAGCTAAGCACGAGAGGTTTAGGATCCGGGAGTTCAACCTCAGTACCTAAACCCGACTTCGGTGATTATGGCAGCTCAAAGATCCGGAATCTCGTCCAGCAACCTCAGTTGTACGGTCTTGACCAGGCAGGTAGCAGTTTATCTGTTCTGGACGGAGGAAGGCTGCTCATGGAGTGTGTCATCCATGACAGGGTCCTGACCACTCCCGTGAGTCTCCTAATCATATCAGCTCATAGACTCCTCAAACCAATAACAGAATCAGAGTCTCCTGTGGAATCAACCACAAATGTGCTTGGAGGACAAGAATCTGCCCCTAGGGATGCTTTGTGAGCCTGTGAGAGTCAAGAACGTGGGTTTCTTTTGGATGCATGGGAGGAACGCAAGTTCGAGGTCGAACTTTTCCCAACCTGGAGGGGATGATGTAGGCTACAAAGCTGCTCTGCGCGGGAAGTCTGCCGCACTGAACAACAATTCTAGTTATTCCTTCCCACAGCACAAAGGGATCCACCAGGACGTACATGACTCCTCTTGTGAGGATATTATCACGGCTGATCTCGGAGAAGGAACCAGGTGGTATTTATTTGGGCCATGCCATCCTCGGAGGAGGAAGAACACGGTTGTCGAGCTGCCAATCGCACCTCGGCGACTCCAGTCTTATCTCATGCTCGGCAAACCTGGGGAGCTCAGCCCAGGAACTCATTGTTTCAACCTTGACCGGCCTTCGCCTGTCAAGCCACCAAGTTTGGAGTGTGTGCTCCATGATAGGGCCCCACGGGGTGTCAACTACACTGTGTGTGAAGATAGGAGGCAGCTACACTGATGAAGACCACGTCGTTAACATGTCGGCGAGAGGGCCCACACTGAGCTACCCAAGCATGAACCCTCTCCTGCACTGGGAGATAGTGCATCAAGGGGAGCACCTCCTCTTCTGGATGAATCTGAGTGGGACTGAACAACAAGGCAGGGGGTATCTTTTTAGAGGAGTGCGAGAGTCTCCTGTGGGTCTTGGAAGAATCTGAAACCCGAGCTCACATCTTGAGAGCAGCTGTTGCTCAGAAATACACCCTACGACTAGTCTCAACAGACGATCTCAGTTACCCTAAACTTTGAGCGTGGCAAGTCACACCAGACCTCCCAGCAGCTCGGACAAGACCATCTCCACTCAAGAGCCCTGGTCAGTCCATTAAGAGACCAAGGCCATGGTTTTCGCACCCCCAGTGTTCAGCCGAACTGCCAGAGTGCAGGCACACACACTACTCTCTCAGCTCGGCCACAGGTTTTCTCCATCAGGCCAGCTCGTGATCGCACTCGATACCTGAAGATCATCCTTTTCGACCAGTTGAAGATTCCAAGGTGTTTGCTGTAACGATCCGATTTTTCGGGTCCCGTTAAATTAAATTGTCGAAAAGTTTTAAAGCGAGATAGTGATTTAAATCCTTTGGTTCGTTAAATTAAGTTCATCGAATTAAATTCATAAATCGCCGCGATAGATTTTAATGAAAACCCCCTTCTTATTTGGAATTATTACTTATGTTTTATGTTAACAATATAAATAATAAAAAAATAGTTATAATAAAACAACAAAAAAAAGAGAACCTAAGGTCCTAAAAACCCTAACCTTCCCAGCCCCATTCCCTACTCCCCTCCCGTATATCCCCATTTTTTCCCCAATCCCAAAAACCAAGCCGCAAATCCCAACTCCCTTTCCCCCATCAATGGTCACGCGAGAGAGAGAGAGCAGGAGAGAGAGAGAGGGAAGAGGGCGGCGGCGTTGGTGGTCGGCTGGTGGCGCGGACGACGGGAAGAGGAGGCCGTGGAGGTGGAGTGGGTCGCGAAGAGGTTCAGGCATGGAATGAGGTGACCGGAGCAATGGCCTGCGCGCGGTGGCCGGCTGTCCAGCAGGCGGCTGCGGCCATGGCGCAGTGGTGGCGGCGCTACGCAGGTGGGCTGGTGGCGTGGTGGCTGGCAGCGGCGCAAGCGGTGGTCGCGGTGTATGGGCGGCTGCCGCAGGGGTTGTGTATGGTTTTAACAGGTGCGCTGGATAGTTCGAAGATAGAAGAACTTGATTCTACATCCTCACATCTTGGTTTGATATTTTGGTACGAGGTCATGGGATTGTAAGTGAGGTCATGGGATTTTATGTACGGTCTTGTTCATGGTTACCCTGTTAATGTCCAGTATGGTTGATGAGAGATGGGGAAAAAGACAACCAGGAGCTTTCTTGTTTCCACACTGTGATGTACAAACCTACATAGCACAGTGCACTATTTGCAGGGGTTCAGTGGCGGAGGAAGAGGAACGGTGGGGCAGTAGCGGCGCACGACAGTGAACAACGCGAACGATGACTCCGACGGATGTACTGTGGCGGTGGTCCGGTGGTTCGCGGCAACGGCGTTTCGGCGACTGTATGAGCGGCGGCAGCACAACGACTGTATGGGGTATACGCAATGCGTTCAATTTGTGTGTGCGAGTTTATAAATATCTTCGAGCGTGTAATTAGTTATATTTGGCTGTACACGCAGGACTGACTGCGACGATGGATATCTGACTGAGTTGCTTTGATTGGCTGCGGCGACGGTTTGCCGGTGGATAAACTTCCTAACTCCTATTGAGTGTGTGCGTGTGTGTGTACATAGGAGTAGATTATATCGTCGTTTGCCATATATTTCACACTTGCGAGCTAGGATAGTCTAGGTGCGACGTAGATGACTTTGTAAGCGGCTTGGGTTATAATTATTCCTTTAGACACCGTAGTGACTTGACGATTGGGATATTTTGAGGACTTGTGCGATCGTTGGCGACACATGGAACTTGTGGATTGTGTCCCTTGGCTTATCCGAGGGTGAATTCGGATTGGGTGAAACTTAACATGTTTAAAGTATCAAGTAAATATCCAATATTGAGGATGTGTCCCACGAGGGCTACTCGTACTCAACCTTGAATCCATCACATGTAAATTATGAAATGAAAAATGGGAACGACGACACACTTGTTGGATTACTAGCGATTGCTAGGAGTTACTACTTGAATAAACGAACTTATGCAATGACGGAATATTGGAAGAAAATGCTCTACAAGCCTTGGTTAGGTTGAGAAACATTGATAAAAGGAACGATAACTCATGAATGTAATTAATGACCACGGACTTGGGAGATTGTGCCTTTTGTGTTCATTTGAGGTTACGGTTTGGGTTTTGACACACTTAGCGACGATATACCTTTGTCCCTAATGTCTTGTGCTAGACTTACATTACATGCACCTTAGTCCCTTTACGTTTCTTTGTGTCTTGACGGTGGACCTCTTGCCCTTAGTAGAGAGTTGGATGCGACGACTTGAGATTGAGTTGGACTAGCCTTTGGGCTTGACACTGTTGCCTCCCTTACCTTTGAGGAGATTAGTAGGTGTACTCGTAGCTGGTCACCTTTATAGTTCAGTCTGTACTCACTTTACTGCTCGTGCCACTGTCTCTACTTTACTACTGTTGTTGTTGCCACTACTACTACTTTCCTTTACAGTTTTCCTACTTGTGCTGACCCCTCCTAGGCATGCACCACCCGTGCATGTTTGGTAGTGGTCAGGAGTTTATCTACTGAGCCATGGTTTGCTCAGACCTTCGTGGTTCCCCCCACAGGTTGTTGCAGAGACGTGTTGAGATTGTTGAGCTTGGAGCTTCGTCAGCTTCCGGGTTTTCAGGGATCGTTGCAGCAGTTTTCTCTTAATACTTTTGTTGGCTCCCGAGGGTGGGATGTACCCTCACCTTTCTTTTCTGTTCAGTACTTCACTTTGTAGTTCTACACTGTTGTAGCCGAGTACGGCATTTGTAGTCTTCCGCTCTTCTTTGATATTGTATCATCTGTATCATGAAATGTAATGAGAATAGAATGGAATGTGTAGATACTACAAGTATTGTTTCCCCCTGCTTTTATTTAAATTGTTTTCAAAAAAAATGGTTTGAAAATCCAGGGCGTGACATTTGCTCCCAAACAACAACCTTCACCTCAGCAATAAATGGAGTGCTCAGCTCAGCTAAGCTCATCTCTATCTCCCTTTCCCTGGGCGGCAATCAGGCAGCGGGCCCACACCTTTTTGTAAGCTTATCTCCAATTCTGGCCTCATAACAATAATGTAAATTTTGTCTTTTTGCTATTTGTAGTTATCCGATGATTTCATTGACTTTTCCTTTATTGGGCCTGTTGTGTCGGTGGCCCAAGAATATGTACTTAGGCTTTGCCTCTTTTAGGAGTCGCCATGGCCGCCCTATAAATAGGGGGTTTGTATACCGATGTGATGGAGTTGATTGAATGAAAGCAAAATTTGAGTCAAGCTGCTGCTTGTTCCTCTTTCCCCATTCCCCTTCGGCATTCCTGTTCTAGGAATCAACGATTTGGTTTGAAGCCGTGTTCTGGCATTTCGTGCGCGAGATCAACAGACCGCGAGCCTTGATTCTGGTATTGGCTTGCCAACCAACAGCGATCGAGAAGAGAATCAACGGAGGTATTCCAGGTAAATCAATCTGGCATTCTGTTTATCCCTTTGTTTTTTTCAGTTTCCGTTGCATCAGGTAAGCAACGTAAAGTGAATGTGTTACACCCCGACATGCGTTTTATAAGTAGTGAGGCCAAGTGTGGGGTGATGTGGGCTTGATTGGTTCGCCCAAGTTGCAATGCATTGCTAGATGGGGCTGTGGCCGAGGACCCAACGGAAGTGATCCGTATACGTTGATTGGTCTAACAATCGAATTAATGAAAAAGAAATGGATGAGAATCAAAAGTGAACAACATGATATGATATGATGAGAAACAAGAAATGAATATAGAATATATGTCACTGTGGTACTTTCCCTCCTATGTGCTTCGTCGTTGTTTGTGTTACTTGAGATTGGGGAGAGTCACAACCCCTTTCAATACATGTTATTCCATGCTAGTTTCATATGTTGATTTATATATATTTGACTGTTGTATTTGACACTCCTGGATATTTTTTGCTGTTTTATGTTGCAATTTGTATCCAGGTTGGATGCTTAACGGGTTCACTTCAAGCCAGGTCGCCATGCCATGATTGTGTAGAGAGAGGTGGTTTGTGTTACTCCTATGGGGAGTCTTTCTATTTCTTTATCTATAGTTGTTGGTATCTAGTTGAGGAATTTTACATTATAGTCCTGGGATTGTTGTAGTACTTGTGAACCTTCTTGATCCGGGTTATTGGTTGTATTAGTTCTTGTAACTTAGTTGGTTGGAGCCTTGTTTGGGAGATTTTATCTTAGTACTTCCGCTGCACTATTTCTTATTTATTAGATATGTGAGATGATTTTTATATTACTTGGGATGGTTTGATGCTTATGAAGTCACGTATCCATTGTCAAATAATTTATTTATTTATGTTTCTGGAATGGGTCGTGACAGATTGAGCTGATTAAATATTATGATTGTACTATTCTATACCATCCAGGCAAAGCTAATGTTGTAGTTGATGCCTTGAGTAGAAAGTCATTTGGGAGGTTATCTTATATGAAGGGCGGTAAATTGGATATGTTTTCTGATTTGAAATCGTTGAGGGTAGGTTTTGGGATAAAAGAAGATGGAGCTTTGTTAGCAACTTTGTAGTTAAAGTCGTTATTGATAGAAAGAATTCATGAAGCTCAGAAAGAAGATGCGGTGTTATTGAAAATTGTTGATGAAGTGAAAGGGGGGAGCGTTCAGATTTTATTCTACGTAATGATGGAATTTGTTGCTAGAGAATCATTTGTGTGTTCCTGATAATAGAAATTTGAAGAGAGAGATTTTGGAGGAAGCTCATAGTTCAGTCTATGCCATGCATCCAGGCAGCACCAAGCTTTATCGAACCTTGAGAGATCATTATTGGTGGTCAGGTATAAAGAGAGAAGTTGCAGAATTTGTGTCCAGATGTCTAGTCTGTCAGCAGGTGAAAGCAGAGCATCAACGTCCGGCAGGGTTATTGCAACCGCTACCGATTCCTAAATGGAAATGAGATCATATTACGATGGATTTTGTTTCTGGTTTACCTCGCACGCAGAAGGGTCACGATTCTATTTGTGTGATTGTGGATAGATTGACCAAATCAGCACATTTTCTTCCTATTAAAGTTTCGTTCAATCTTGATAAGTTGGCTCATTTGTATGTCAATGAAATCGTTAAGCTCCATGGTGCACCACTATCTATTGTATCTGATCGAGATCCAAGATTCACGTCTAGATTTTGGTCGAGTTTGCAACAAGCGATGGGAACCTCACTGAAGTTTAGTACATCATTTCATCCACAAACTGATGGGCAATCTGAAAGAACAATTCAAACTCTAGAAGATATGTTGCGTGCTTGCGTATTAGAATTTTTAGGGAGTTGAGATGATCTCTTGCCACTCATGGAATTTGCTTATAATAATAGTTATCAAGCTACCATCGAGATGGCACCTTATGAATCCTTATATTGGAGGAAGTGTAGAACACCGATATGTTGGGCAGAAGCGGGAGAAAAGAAATTACTAGGACCAGAAATTGTTCAGATGACGACCAATAAGATCAAAACGATTCGTGAGAAGATCAAAGTAGCTCAGAGCAGGCAAAAGAGCTATGCAGATAACCGGAGAAGAGATTTGAAATTTGAGAAAGGAGATTTTGTATTTCTCAAAGTTTCACCATAGAAAGGGATTATGAGGTTTAGCAAGAAGGGAAAACTTAGTCCACGATATGTTGGTCCATTCGAAATATTGGATCGCGTTGGTGCTACAGCTTACCGTCTTGATTTACCATTAAATTTGTCACGTTTGCACAACGTATTCCATGTGTC
>NMUG010006396.1:0-12611 GCA_002855965.1 Monotropa hypopitys | reverse complement strand
ATTTCTAAGAGTATTAAATTGATTAAATTCAAGATATCACAAAAATTAATCATAAGATTAAATGTAACAATTGAGCATAAGTATAATGAATTTAATAAATCAATTTGATCTATCCTTGAAATAATTAGTGAGATGAATTATTCAATTAGAATAATTAACAATTAGAGTCATCACTTAAAATGATAATAAATAATAATCATTTATAAAATTAAATTGAGTGCATATAATAATTCAATTAAAATCATCATCAAAATATTAAGGGACAACATACTCTATTGACATTACACACCCCAAACATGATAAAAGGGGATAGTAGGATAAATCCAGAATGGACTTATGATGGGATTCCTAGATTTATCCATAGAATGAGATATGTGGGATGAATTAGAAATGGACTTATGATGGGATTTTCGGATTCACCCTTATAAAAATGAACTCAAAGAAATAACTATGTAAACGATTCTCGAATATGATAAACAAACACAGGAGGATAAATCAAGAATGGACTTATGATGGGATTCTTGAATTTATCCATGTCACTATTTTATGGAATGACCTTCAATATGATGAAAGGAAGTGGTAGGCTAAATCTGGAATGGACTTATGATGGGATTCTGAGATTTATCCATGTTATGTTATTATGGAAGTAATTCGGAAATATGAATAAAGTATATAGCAAGAACATGAGAACCTCACTTGTATTCGTACCTAGAAGGAAAGAAATGAACGTCAGTTAATCCCCGTTTCATTAACGTTAACAGAACTGGAAAGATGCACAAATCATGCAAATATCTCAAAGTGGAATTTGAACCTAATCTATATCAATGTTGAACGTCGAAGAATCATTTGGGTTATGCGAGTTAGTGGTGTTCTAGTAAGATGGTTCTTGGATACTTCTGATAGAGGTTTAGGGTGGTCTTACCCTAGTAATGAAGGTAAGTGTTATGCTTCGGTTGTGGTCTATTTTAGTTGAGTCTTGGATACTTTAGTAATGTATCCATTTGATATTGAGGACGTGATTCATTATCTATTATCGGTTGTATATTCGAGTTTAGTGTTCCTTGAGGAGTCTCAGTCACTTTAGGTACTTGGGTTCTTTTTTACCTTTGTATGCTTTGTTTGTGGACACTGGTGCACACACTCTCAATATGTATGCACATTAGTAGTAGTGGTTTTTCTCACTAATCACGTGGAATGCTCAGACCCTCTTCCCCTTTTCCTCAGTGTTGCAGAGATATGAGGCTTTTGGCTGGAGTTCGAGTTAATTGATGGATTCTCTTGGGAGCTTTGACACTCCTGCTTCACTTACATTTCTTGTACCATTGTATTTCATTTCAGTTGTATCAGTTGTAGTTAGCTAGTGTGTTTGTTTACTTCCACTTGTACCTCTCTTGTATCATATTGTACACTATCTGGTTATCTTTACTGTTTAGCTTATGTATAGCAAGTGGCTCTCCCCAATTTAATTATTATCCATTTTATTGATTTCAAAAAAATGGTTTGAAAATCTAAAGCATGACATATAAAGTCTACCGTGATAGTATAGAAGATTCACAACTCCAATAGATACTTACATATACAGACCAGAAAAATGAAAAGACAACAGAAAAGTACAACTGTGATATACCAAAGGTGCTACTCAAACTCCTCCAAGCTCTAAACTCCAAATTCCGTAGTGGATCACCAAGCTAGCGTGAGAATCTGGATTTCTCAATGCAAAAAAAAATCACAGCAAAAATCAGGAGTTTATTAGATAAAATAAACTTTGCAAATAAATAACCTAAAGATAACATCTAACAAGATATAAATCTACCATATAGATGAATCATCCAGTCCAAACTAAAGTGTGTCACAAGACTACATAATCAAAATCCATAACCCCAGTACTTTGGCAAATCAATTCCAAATACGTAATGTTTATTTAATCAGCTCAAAGGCTCAGCCCTTTGGCTAACACACTTCTTATTCTTTAATTCATAGCCCTTTGGCTAGCACACGCATTATTCTTTAATTACAGCCCTTTGGCTAAACACATACTTTATTCTTTAATTTCAGTCCTTAGGCTAATACACACGTTATTATTTAATTACAGTCCTTTGTCTAAACACACACTTTATTCTTTAATTACAGCCCTTAGGCTAACACACGTATTATTCTTTAATTATAGCCCTTAGGCTAACACACTCTTTAACTTTTAAGTGTACAACATCATCCATATTTCCTCCGAAATTACGCATCAAGTTCTAGCCTCATATCACATGCCTTCAAGTAAGCATACAAAATAAACCAATTAACATGCTTGCAAACAAACTAAACAAACAAAGAATAAATTAACTATAAAACTCACCTTTTCCTCTTATAAGATTCACTTATTTCTTGATGCTTCCGAATAAGATTGTGCATACCTATCGAAGAACAATTCATTAATCTAAATAATAAAGAAATGATTTGCAATGCATAATAAAATTATTTCCAATTTTCCAATTAGTTTTTGACTCTTAAACTACTTCAGAACCACTTCTAGGTCCCTCAAATAAGCTTATATTTACTTAGGTTTATACCCCGAACATTCTGCCCAAATTTTACTTAGACCGGTAGACCACCGGTTTGCCGGCCGGCATACCGGCTGGTGAGCCGGTCTTCACAAATTTTTGATTATTGTAAAAGCCAAACCTACTGGACAATTTTCCCCCAAATCGGTACCCCCACCGGTATGCTAGTCGGCATACCGGCCGGTGATCCGGCCTCCCTACTGGTCCACAGCAGTGGACTGTTCTGGCAATTTTGCCCGATCCTCTTCTCACTCAAACTCAGATTTTGGCCGATTTTCTTTATAAAAATTGGCAATATTTCATAACTAACTACTTTAAACTATAACAAACATAACCCTAAGTTAAATTTCACTATATAACATGTTCTAATATTTGATTTCCATAATTTTTTAAGAACTTTTAGAAAAAATCTATTTTCCTCCAAGAACTTTCAACAAAACCCCAAAAATTCAACAAAACTATAAAAACTTCTTACCTCTTGATGTAGATTTGATCCCCCAAGTCTTCCCACTTGAAATCCTCCTCAATAATCACTCTCTTACACTTTTGTTTATGCTTTCTATGGAGACTTACAGGAGGAGAATGAAAATAGACAGATTTTTCTTTACTCTTTGAAGACTACAAAACCAACCTACATAGGAAAATGATCCCATGCTCCTCTCACTTAGTTGTAGGATATACCCTTTAAAGGTTTAATCTAGTATTCTCACACCATAATTCAACATATACACCCATCTAGTTTTTTTTAATCTAAATACATAACATTCTATTCTAACTTCCAATACTATTTTAATTGATAATTTCCCAACTTTAATTATATTTTGGGAACGGATATCACACTCTCCCCACTTTAAGAGATTTTGTCCTCGAAATCTTGTTTCTAACCAATACTCACACTATCAATCATCACCTCAAACTCAAAACATTTCCAAATCACACTACTTTTTATTTCAACAATCCTTAAGCATTAGTTACTTTATTGCTCAAGTTATAAATTCTCATGTTCAATGCCCTTTTTACTATATATATTTCAGTGGAATAACTAAAAATGAATAAAATATATAATGGTGCTTCAGATACTTCCTATTAATCATACAATGAAAAGACTCTCCCTTGTAGTCTTGTATTAGCCACAACCCGAACATTTGCTCCTGGAACACTCCCCATTGAAGGTGCTATCGACACGTCAAGCTGTGGACACTGAGGTGCTATATGGCCATTCTCCTTACATCTGAAACACTAAGGTCCTCATCTTTCCTTACTTTTGTTTGGACATTTACATGTTAGATGGTCAGTTGCATCACAAATAAAACATCGCCTAACATTTAACGATCCCCTAAAACCTCCTTGGCTAAACCACTTTGCCTATTTTCCCTTACAGATCCACTCTTCTTTGCATTCCATTGTCCTTTCCTAGGTTGGAATCTCATTTCTACATTTCTTGATTCATTGCTCCCCACTCTCCCCGAAACATCAGTTTTAATTCTTTTAACATCCTCTCTATTATCCCTTAACTCCTCAATATTCTTTTCCATTTTCTTAGCTATTTCCACTAAGTCAGCATATGAAGTTTCTTTGTAACCGGTCAATCTAGTAGTTATGGGTGGTATCAATCCATTTTTAAAATGACGACATCTCTTTGCATCCGAATTTACTAAATCAACTGCATAACAGGATAAAGTAGAAAACTTGGCTTCATATTCTGACATGGTCATGCTACCTTGCTTAAATGAAATAAAGTTCGCCTCTCTCTGAAATTGGTAACTCTCGGGATAGTACTGAATATGAAATTCTTGAATAAACATCTCCCAAGTAATGACTCCTCTAACCTCCGGTACAACTTCTGATAACGGTGACATTCTTAACTCGCTAAATGTTTTCCACCATGCTAAAGCCTCTCCTTTTAAGCTAAAAGACACTAATATAACCTTATGTTCGTATGTCACCTCAAGTATGTCAAATACCCTCTCCAATCCTTTCAACAATGATTCTGCTTCACTATGGTTTATGGTTCCCTCAAATTCTATTAGATATAACCTCTTAAAGCATTTATATAATGTACTACCTTGTTCCCTGGGTTGTCTATCACCCCTATCAATGGCTTGATGCCCCATATATGTGGCCATGGCTGCGATGAACCTATCCACACCCATAACCGGTGGTTCCCTTGCTACCCTTGGTTGCTTAACTTTTTCTTCTACACTAGATGCTCCTTCCTCTTGTCGATTCATATTTCAATCCTATTATCACAACACAATAACCACCACAACAAACATTAACAATAAGCGTTAGTGACTGCCAAGACCTATACTTGACTTACTAACACCCTATGGTCCACTACAACCCACTCTGATCACTTTTAAGAAAATTATGTATCCCTGAATAACTCACCCAAACTTCCAACCGAAAGCTACGATGTACGGATGCTCTTCCAATCAGACCTAAGGGTAATTATTGGTTACACACAATCTCCTATTCTATCCATCCATATGCTGAGAATCTAAAAATCATGCTCTAATATCAAAACTGTCACACCCTATTCCACTTATAACATATATTATGTTTAGTGGACACGATAATGTGAATTACAGAAAATTCCACTAAATGTATATACCAAATCACCACTGACTAAATAAAGTCAACATCCACAAAATATAAAGTCTACCGCGATAGTACAAAAGATTCACAACTCCAATAGATACTTACATATACATACTATCAAAACCAAAAGACAATAGAAAGTACAACTGTGATATACCAAAGGTGCTACTCAAACTCTTCCAAGCTCTAAACTCCAAACTCCATAGTGGACCACCAAACTAGCTTGAGAATCTGGATTTTTTTATGCAAAACAAATCACAGAAAATTTTAGGAGTTTATTAGTTAAAATAAACTTTGCAAATAAACAACCTAAAGAGAACATCTAACAAGATATAAATCTACCATGTAGATGAATCATCCAGTCCAAACTAAAGTATGTCACAAGACTACATAATCAAAATCCATAACCCTGGCCCTTTGGCAAATCAATTCCAAATATGTAATGTTTATTTAATTAGCCCTGAGGCTCAGCTCATTGGCTAACACACATCTTATTATTTAATGTACAACCATTTGGCTAGCACAAACATTATTCCTTAATTACAGCCCTTTGGCTAAACACACACTTTATTCTTTAATTTCAGCCCTTAGGCTAACACACGCATTATTCTTTAATTATAGTCTTTTGTTTAAACACACACTTTATTTTTTAATTTCAGTCCTTAGGCTAACACACACGTTATTCTTTAATTACAACCCTTAGGCTAACACAATCTTTAACTTTTAAGTGTACAACATCATCCACATTTCCTCCCAAATTATGCATCAAATTCTAGCCTCATATCACATGCTTTCAAGTAAGAATACAAAATAAACCAACTAACATGCTTGCAAAACAAAGAATAAATTAACTATTAAACTCACTTTTTCCTCTTATAAGATTCACTTATTTCTTAATGCTTTCGAATAAGATTGTGCCTTCCCTTTACCTATCGAAGAACAATTCATCAATCTAAATAATAAATAAATGAATTAAAATACATAATGAAATTATTTCCACCCAATGGCCACCATGGTTTCGATAAAATGCCCGAATGGGCTATAGGCTTGAATTGGGAATGTAATAGGTCGTCTTGGAGTCATTTGAGGTTCTAGGTAACCCCGGTATCATGTGGTCACATATAGTCGATAAAACTCCTAAGTTAGGCATTGGAATGAAATTGGGGTTGTCATGGTTTGTCTAGGTGTGTTAGAAGGAAAATAGTGTCCATTGACCTATTGGAGGCTTTCCCCGTGCATTGTGGTATCTTAACTAGATTTGGGAGTCAATGGGTGAGAACATGTATATACCAAGTGGTTCTTTAATGTATTTATGATTGGTATATTAACACATGTACCATTTTCAAATAATTTAAATCGACTTTTTATTATCAATAAAAGAATAAAGAAGAGGAAATACTTGTGTGTTTAGTTAAGAAAGAATTTTTAGGATTTAAAAAGTATTATATATGTGGTAAATATATATAATGCTTAATGAATATATATAATTAGGAGAAGGGTGGCACACAAGGGTCAATAGGAGTTTCTTAGGAGGGCAAAGTAGTCTTTTGCACTTAAAAATTGTATTAAGGTTAGATGAGAGGTTAGTCTCTCATTTTTGCTTGACTACTTTGGCTTTGGAGGTGATTAGGAGGAAGAAAGAGAGAGACCTAGAGAGATTGGGCTTAAGTAGGGTGATTTCAAGAGTGTTTGGAGAAGAATCCTTCTTCAAACTTGTTCCTAACATCGGTAAGATGAATCCTATCAAATTTGGATTTTAATTTCATACTTGATTAAGACTAGATTAGGAGTTTTTCACTAATCTAGTTTAAGTTCTGAAATTTTTTAGATCTACTCTTAAATCTTTGATTTAGGTGTGTTAGAGTGAGTATTTGAGGCTTAGATTTGAGTATGATTAGTACATAGAGGTTTACTACACTCCAGGGTACTTGCTTTTCCAGATTTGTGGGTTTTAAACAAAGTTTAGTTGAATTTTTGGTAAGAATTACAAGGGTGATTAGCAGTTTTTAGTGTAGAACTGCTTCTGCATACCAACCGGTATGCACGGTGGCATACCGAATAAAATTTTGGGAGATACAGAGAGCTATTTTAACCGATAAGTCACCGGTATGCTGGCCGGCATACCGGTCCCATACTTGCTTTTGACAGATTTGGGCAGTAGGTTTTGGCTTTACAAAAGAAGGAAAATTTGCACTAACTGGCATGTCGGCCGTCATGTCGAGCAGTTTACCGGTCTTGTACCGGTTAAAAAACGTTAGGGGAAAAGGTGGAGTTGCTTGGAGGGTTGTCCTAAATTGGTTATAGACTTTATTTAAGAAGTGTTTACGAAGTTACTGAAGTATTAAGAAGTTAACAAACAACATTGAAGTAATTAAATACTACTTAGTACTCAAGAAGGATTACTTATGCACTTTTGAAATGTATAACAGGAGACGAGCCAGAGTCCTCTAAGGCAGTTTGGTAGATTCGTTCTTTGGAGACCCCATACTTGGTGAGTGTGTAGATTATTTTCACATATAGATTCTTTGATTGTATGTTACATGCTAGTTTTAACATGAGTTCTTACTTGTTGATTCTTGGTGTGCAATATATGATTCGTATATTTGATAGTTGTTGGGGATTGAGGACTCTTGTTTGATTTAAATTACATGTCCACATGATGAATGATCCATGTTTTATATTTTGGTTAGTTGTGATTTAATGTTGTATAATCTCACATGCTTCGCACTTGTTCAAATATATTGATGACATTGATGATATTATATTCTCTTACTTTTGGTGTGTGCAAGCATGATTCATTGCATGTGTAACGACTCGAATTTCTATGTTATTTTTCCGGATTTAAAATCGTATCTTAGATTGATTTTCAGATATGAAATTTCTTATCGAACTTATTTCCGTCTTTAGAATATGATTCCGGGAGGACCTTGTACCCTTGCGTATTGTTCTACTTGAGTTCGGGATGTTTCGGGGTGGTTCGGAACCCTTGTTTTTGGTTATTTTTCAGTTTTGGTGCAGTTGCACCGGTGCAGGATAGGTGTGCACCGGTGCAGGATGATTTTTAGTGCCACTGTTCTGTTTTGGAGCAGTTGCACTGGTGCAGGTGAGATGTGCACCGGTGCAGGGAAGCTCTGAAGCTTCTGCCCAAATTGTTGGAACAGTTGCTCCGGTGCAAGATGGGTGTGCACCGGTGCAAATTATGGTGTAAACCTTCTGCCCGATTTTTGAAGCAGTTGCATCGGTGCAACCAAGGTTTGCAACGGTGCAGCTTCGATGTACACCGGTGCAGAGGCTGTCTGGCAGACCTCATTAAGGGCGATTGTGTATTTCTCTCTTGGGGACTATATATTGTGCTGAGCACGATTTTGCTCATTTGCATTCATCCCCTACCTCTCTCTAACCCTAATCTATCACTCTCTCCCCACCTCCATTATTGTCCAAGTCTAAAGCTTGAATATCAAACCCTAAACCTCGTCAAATCAAGAAACCTCGTGAAGAAATCACGTTCTACGGCTCCGGATCTACAAGGGAGGCACCATTGTTTCTTCATTCCTCCAACATTTGAAGTTCAAGGGTTTGTAAGTCTTCACTAAGGTAGGATTTCTCTATAGTCTACCATGTTTCTAGTTATACTTTACACTCTCCACTTGATATCTTGAACAAAAACATGATAAATTTCGTGTATGGGTTATAGTGTATGTTTAGCCCTAGGGCTTGAGGTGAAATTATAAATTTGAATGGTGAAATGGAGTCTCTACACTCATATCTAATCACCTACGGGTTCAATTTGAAAATAAAACCCCCATGCAAAAAGCCCCAAATTCACCATACTTGATTTTAAGAAAATTAAGGGGTTTGCCCCAATTGATTTCCAATGGTTAAATTAATGTTCCCTACACCAAATTGTGTACCCGTGATCATTGTGGGACGATTTTGGAACAAATGGTTAGTGTAATGAAAATTATGCGCGCGAGTAATATTCACAAGTCCTTGACACACTTAGATGATTAAACTAAGTCGACTACGCGCGATACATTAATGGCTATAATGGGACAGTGCCTTGTTCAGGGACTACCGGACACGGTGACTAGGATATGAAGATTGGATATTTTATGCGGGGCGCCCTTGTATTGCGGGTCCCGGGGTGGTCGCTCCACCCACGACATCGTGCACAATGGGGGTAACATGAGCCCTCCTGACGCTATCGGGGAAGACCGGTTAGGATTGGTTAGTGAGTTGACGAGCTCCTAACTGACCTTGTTCTATCCAATGTCACCAATACGAACTGGATGCCTTGTTCAGGACTCCAATGACATGATAAAACATTAAGCGCCTTGCCTAGGGGCTTTGGACCTTGCACATATTGGAAATGCCTTGTCTAGGACTTTCCGGATTACACTATACTATGCGACAAGAAAAAGAAATACGAATAACACAATTCTACTATGGTACAAAAAAGGGAACTTATGCGATTAATAAATGAACTCTTGCTTAGTTGTTCATCATACTCGTGATGTCACCTAATGAGCACACTTGACTAAATGTTCCTTGTTTCATTCTATCTATCTTTGTGAACTCTTGATTGGGTGTTCAGGAAGCCTTATATCACATCATGCGCTATGGAATATATCCTTGTATTGACCTTTGCCTTGCGGTCCCTCATGTCTTATTTGCTTGTGTTGGATTAGTACTTCGCTTTAATGGGATCAATTGCCATGCATTTAGTAGCTCACTCATGTTTGATATGTATTACAGTTTACGTTCCTAGCACACACGAGTCGAGTTAATTAGTAACATTGTTCATTATAGATATTTCCTACTCTAGTGTGACAGGTTTTTTTTAAAAGGTTCTGCAGGTAAGAAACCCATCTTGGAGGATCTTGAAGCTCCTTGATCATTTGGGAGATTTGATGTCATTTTGGAAGATTCTTGCATTTTCCTTTCTTTGAGTTAGCCCGTTGGGGTTGTAATGGAAGTAGCAATTTTGTAATAACTTAACTAGACTTCTCTCACTCTTTCGTTTCTATGTGTTGGACTTCTTGGACTTTATTTCTTTATGTTTACTTTCCGCATTCACACTCGGATTTTATGTAAGTTTGGGATGGGATGTGTTTGGTATTTAGACTTGTCTTAAATTGTGATGAGCCATGCTTGTTTCCCTATTTATAAAGTAATTCAAAAAATGGTTTGAAAATCCGGGGCATGACAACTTGGTATCAGAGCTTTCGTTTTCGAAAACTTAGGCCTTTGGGGAGACTCTTTGTCTCTATGGGTATTGAGCTTAAAATTTGCATCTTCCAGCACGTGTGTGTAAGCATTTGAGCATGCATTGGCAATTGGTCCCATAGGTGGTGTCGATCTAGAGGAACAATATTTGAGTACTATTCTATTCGCGGGTTGTAACCTTGTTTATCAATTCTATTGGGTATGAGAATCCTTTTCTTGATACGATTGAGTTTGCTTCTCCTTGATTGAGACTTTACTTAGTTGATCGAACTATTTACTCGAGCCTTGTCTTGTGCTCTATTCTTATCGTATTCATGATCTTTTGTAGAATGCCTCCACATCGAAATTTCTCTTTGGGAAGAGGCCGTAGGAACAACGTTCAGGAGGCACATAGCGAGGAAGTGGACGATCATCAAGCAGGTGTGGAGGACGGTGCACATCCCGTTATTCCGGTTCCTGCTCCAGAAGGGCTTGTCACTCCTAGCCAGTTCGCTCGAGAGCTTGCGGCCGCCATGGTCGAGGCTAGTCAGGGATTTGCTACTCCTAGAGATAATGCGGGTAACCGCACCTTTGATGCCTTGTGAGAATTCAGGAGGATGGATCCTCCCAAGTTCAGTGGGGAAGGCGATCTGCTCGAGGCTGATCATTGGCTAGTGGAGATTCGATGGGTGTTTGACACCTTGGGCATCACAGAAGATAAGTTGCGTATTACTTTTGCGACCTATAAGCTTTCAGGAGAGGCCATTCTATGGTGGAGTTCTATTCTGGAGATGAGGCGCGCTAGTATTCTTGCCAGTGGGGATGCTGATCCACAGGCTATCTTGGATCCTATTAGTACTATGACGTGGGCAGACTTCCTGACTGTTTTCGAGAACCAGTATTTTCCGGAGAGCTATCGAGACCAGCTTAGAGAGCAGTTTGAGCATTTGGAACAGGGGACTATGTCTGTGTCCCAGTATACTTTGAGATTCCAGGCCTTGTCTCGATTCGTGACAGATCTAGTCAGTTCGGAAGAGCGAAAGTGTAAGAGATTTGAGAAGGGTCTTCACCCTTCTATTCAGCGGATGGTTGTGGGTCACCGGATTCGAGTCTTTGCCGAGCTTGTAGATTTTGCTAGGGTGGTTGAGCCCAAGAGGGACCATCAGCAGAGGGATTTAATTTCGAGACCAAGGGTGTGGAAACCACGTCGGCAGGGTTCCGGTTCCAGTTCTTCTTCTTCTGGCAGCTTCGGGAGGAAGCGGTCGCGGGACCAGTCTCGCTTTTATCAGGGCCAGAGACCTCAGGCTAGTTCGGGGTCAGTTCGAGGCCCAGTCATTTGTCACAGGTGCCGTCAGCCAGGGCATATTCGTATAGACTGTAGGGCTCTGGGATGTCCTGGATGTGGTAGTGTAGGTCACGCAATCAGAGATTGTCCAGAGGGAGATGGTGGTCGTAGTAATGTGAGGCCACAGTAGCAGCAGCAGAGGAGTGGGCAGCAGTGTCCACATCAGTCAGGGCCTTCTGGATCAGTTCAGGCCTCACGCACTGGAGGGGTTCTGACTCCCGCCAGGCCCACACAGCAGTACCAGCATAGGGGAGGACACTAACAGGGTCCTATGACCCAGGGTAGAGTCCTCGCTATCCCAGCAGCTCCTACATCATCTGTGTCCCATCAGCAGCCGGAATCTTCAGTCGTCCGGGGTCTGTTTCTTGTTTTTCTTGGGCCAGTGTATTGATCGATTCGGGTGCATCACATTCATTCCTAGCTGCATCTTTTGTCCGTGCTTTAGAGTTAGACTTGGACGTTCTACACCCGCCTATGTTCATTGACACTCCGGTTGGAGGTCGTGTTCGCTTAGATCGTGTGTGCAGAGACTATGAGTTGACTCTCGAGGACCACAGGTTTAACTTTAATTTCATTGTCTTGGAAATGTCTGGATTTGATCTGATTCTGGGGATGGATTGGTTGTCTACCTTCCATGCCCACATTGATTGTCATCGACGCCGAGTACGATTGTTCTCTCCAGGAGGACTTTATTTCTATGTGTATGGTGACCGGAAGGAGTCCATTAATTCTTCCTTCTATGATCCGAGGGAGCGAGATTCAGTTAGTTGTATGTTGGTCAGTCTCAGTCTCGACGACGATTCTTCTTTACGCGGGGAGTTACCCCCAGTTGTTTGCGAGTCCCCAGACGTGTTTCCGACAGAGTTGCCCGGTTTGCCACCTAGACGAGAGGTGAAATTCTCCATAGA
>NMUG010006395.1:0-12611 GCA_002855965.1 Monotropa hypopitys | reverse complement strand
TATTCCAGGTGGTGATCTTCAGCTCTACTCTTGACTACCATATCATCAATATAGGCCTCCATGATTTCGCCGAACTGAGAGTTGAACATTTTAGTGATCATCCTCTAGAAGGTTGCTCCGGCATTTTTGAGGCCGAAGGGCATGACCCTGTAGCAGTAGAGACCTCTGGGAGTGATGAAAGCTATCTTCTCTTGGTCTAGGTCGAACATCACTATCTAGTGATACTCTCGGTAGGCGTCCATAAAGCTCATTCTGGGATGTCCGACCGTTAAATCGACCAGTTGATCTAACCTAGGGACTAAGAAGCTGTCTTTAGGGCAAGCTTCATTTAGGTTAGTGTAGTCTACACAAACCCTCCACTTGCTGGTCTTCTTCTTGACCACCACCATGTTGGCTAGCCAGGTGGGGTAGTGCACTTCTCTTATCGCCTGGGCGTTGGTCAATCGATCCACCTCTTCTATAACTGCATCGGCATGGGCCACTGCCGACCGTCTAGCCTTCTGAATGATGGGTCGGCACTCCGGTCAGACATTGAGGTGGTGACTAATGAACTCTGGATCTACACCTGGCATCTCATAGGGTGTCCAAGAAAACACTTCAGTGTTTTTCTTCAAGAGGTTGATGAGATCCTCCTTCTCAGCTTCGGCCAACTGAGAGTCGATAAGAAAGAAGCGCTCTGGATCATCAGCGCTCAGAGGGACGGAGACGAGGTCCTCAATGAATTTTGTCAAGTCACTTGAAATGACGTCCTCTAACACTGATTGATCTGGAACCTCCACCCAGTGGACTTGCTCAGGGGTGATCTTCCCTTTGACAGTAGTGATGTAGCACTGCTTTGCCGAGGTTTGGTCTCCCCTGAGTTCCTCCACACCTCTGCTGCCGATAAATTTGATGACCTGATGGTATGTGGAAGCCAGTCCTTTAATGCTATGGACCCAGGTTCGGCCTATGATAGCATTGTAGGGTGATGGGACATCGACTACCACGAACTCCACCTCGGTAGTGACCGAGCCGATGGTCACTGGGATAAGGATTTTGCTGAGCAGCCAGATAGACGCTGCGCTGAATCCTACCTGTGGCACGTCAGTCGGTAGCAGGTCTTCTGCCTTGTACCTCATTTTCTTGAACAAGGAATAATACATAATATCTGCTGAGCTGCTGAGGTCAATAAGGACCCTTCGGACTTGGCAGTCGTCAACCTGTAGGGTGACGACTAGCACATCGGCATGAGGGTGTTGAACCCTTTCTGAATCTCTATCTTGGAAAGTTATAGAATACCTGGAGTCCGGCTTCGGCTTCTTCAGTATGGGCTGGATGGCAAGGATTTCCTTCGCCTCAATCTGTTGGAGCTCTAACTGAAGCTGCTCCTCCCTTCGGTGATCCACCATCCCATGGATCACATTGATAATTTGTAAGGCCAGCTTGGGGTCCTCATTCGATATGGCACCAGCCGTCTTTTCTGTGTTGATGATCTCTCTAAGGTGGCCAGAAGTGACCAACTCCTCAAGAAAGTCTTTGTAGGACCGGTAGTTAGTTGTCAGATGACCCTTCTCCCTATGATAAAAGCACCTGAATTTGTCGTTGCTGCCTCTTTGAGCCCCCAACCGCTTCTTCGGCCATCTGAAGAATGGCTTCTTTTCGATTGTGCGAAAGAGCATAAATGTTGGCTGCTTGAAGACAGTGGTGTGGACCACAAATTCGTACGGCTTGTACATTCGGGGCTTGCCAGGCTGGACAGTATTGGTCCTTTGGACCACACTGTTGTTGTTGGAGCCATGACCGGAGCATTGGTCGGCCTTACTCCTCTCCTCCGTCGCTTCCTCGAGCTTGGCGTAGAGCTCAATCCTAGCCATGAGCTCATTCATGGTGGCCGGAGGAAAAAACATCAAATCTTCGAACTCTCGGCTAGAATGGTCCAAGCCATTTTTGAATGATGTCACTGCGATTTTTTGATCGCACTCTTCAATCTCATTGTAGAAGTCCCAATATCGGGCTGCGTATTGGCACAGAGATTCTGACCTCCCTCGCCGAAGACTGAGGATGGAATCAACATCTTTTTTCACCCTAGAGCTGATAATGAACCGAGCCAGAAAGGCTGTTAAGAGGTCTCTCCATGAGGAGACGGACCCTACTGGTAATCGGTCAAACTAGAGCAACCCAACATCACCTAGACTGGATGGGAACAACTTGCACATCAAGGCGTCTTCCCCCGAAAAGAGGGACATGATCTGCCTGAAGTGCACAATATGGTTGTATGAATCCATTTTGGGATCATACTTGTTGAATTTGGGGCTGAGAAACCTACCGGAGTCCTTACAACTTCAATTTACTGAGAGAATGGAGTGCAGGGGATTCTTTCCTGTTGGCACGACTCATAGGTCCGAGCCTGTAGGACTTCCCTTCTTCTCCTATGGGTAACCTTCTACTCAGAATAAGGATCATGGCTATCTCCCTGGTTGTTGTGCCTCTGGCGCCTGGGTGGTGACTGCTCCCTAGATGGGCGAGGTCTCTAAGCTGCTGGAACTGCGTTTGGACCGAGACAGTCAAAGACAGGTGGCCGACGACTTTCGACCGAATGCTCGTCCCTATGCCGGAGAGGTGAGACTCGGCACCTGACGCGATGATCCTCGTTAACCCTCTGCCGAGAAGGGACTTCTTCTTCCCTTCCCCCCAGTCTGTTCAAAACAGAGGGCCTGGTCTGCTCGGACCTGCTCCTGCTCTGGGAAGGCTCTTGGTATCTCGGTCATCCTTCTCGGCATGGCTTGGCGCTGCTCTTTTCTTCTCGGTGGCCTCCCTAAGGAGGGTCATTTCGCGGATGAGGGCATCAATTTTATGATCCCTTCGGCCCAGATCGCCTTCCAGCTGACGGATATACTGCCCAGTGATAAGCTTGGACAGAGGGTCAGGGAATTCACTGGTGCGATAACTGGCGTCATCGGCGCGGGTACGCTCGGGAGTTCGGAGAGCAGAGTGCCCTGCCCTTGCAACTTCCTTTCCCTTGTTCCTTCGACCATCAGACTGGTTTTCCTTGGCATTTTGGTTTTTGGAAGTCATCTTTAAGCTACAACGGAGATTTGAGAGTTTGAGAAAGGTTCCCCAGCGGAGTCACCAATTGTTTGGGGGTAAGCCTTTCCTTGCAATGGTTCTCGGTTGCTAGCGGTGCAGATGAGCAGCTGAACATGGCTACAAAAGAAGGAAACATCAGGCTACTGGCGAATGTTGCCGGTGGACCCTCCGATGGCTAAGTCAGGCAAAGAGTTCTAGAGAGAGAAGGCAAATGGATAGAGATTGGGCTAGTGAGAGAAGATGTACATCTGCATTGAATGCAATCTCTATTTATAAAACCATCAGAGAGTAAGAGACACGTGCTTCGATGTGAGTGTGATGCTATGCTGCGTCATGGGGCATGGCACCTGTCCCCTTTGTGGTCCTAAACATTCGGCTGACAGGTCGGATGTGACAGTGTCAGGCGGTGCCGCCTGACAACATTGGGCGGCAAAAAAGCTGATAAAGCATGTCTGGCGTACTGCGGGAATCACAGAAAAGTTGATCTCTGTGTCAGGCATGTGTCTGCCATGTGCGCAAAACCCGAGATGCTGTCTCCGAGGGAATCTTTGCTGCGAACGAGGTATTTGTCCTACTCAGCCGAAGGGATACCCTTTGGTACGGTCAATCACCCCATGCTGTGAGCGGCTGCGGGCCTCACGTGGGTCCCGCACGGAAACTTTTATTTCGGGATTTTGTTTAAAATATTATTTTATTCTACTGTGTAAAAATCAGTTCAATCGAATAATGTATAAATTTTCCTTAATCGTTTGAATTTTATAATTAGTAAATTTCAAGTTTCAACACATTAGTAAATTTCAAATTTCAAATTTCCTTAATTGGTCTCTCTCTTTCAAGTTTCAACACATTAGTAAATTTTATAATTACAGTATTAATAAAGTTATGTTTTAGCAGATCCCATTTGATTGGGATTCAAGACTCAGTTTAGTTTGGTTATATAGTAATGTTTTGATGATATCTAAGCTGAATAATAATCGTATTTTGATGATATCCACGATTGAATGAAAATTATTTGTTGATTGAATGATAATGTGTATAAATCTTATTTTTTAAATTTATAAGCTCTTGAAATGAATTCACTACAACAATAGTGTGTATTCCCTGCATTTTATTTCCAAGCCTTGTAAATAATTCAAACCCACTTTCCCGTCCATATTGCTAATAACATTTTTCCATCACCAATTCTATCCTATCATGTACCGTACGCGACTTCCTTGTAAATCCTAGTCATCTCCCTCCTTCTCTTTCCCTCTATCATTTAAGATCGTCTCCATCCCCTATCTTGTTGTCTCGCAAAGGAAATCCTTTTCTACTTATCTCTTTGGTTTAGGGTTTGGGCATGTGTATGATTTGGTAACCCTTCACAAATAATGTGTTTGTGATTTGGTATTTGTGTGTGTGTACGATTTGTATCTATCCATCTATGCATGTATTATTTGTATCTTCATCTACGTGAGATTTAATGTTTGCGCATGCAATTATTTGTGTGTACGTGATTATCTATGTGTGTATGTGCATGCAATTTCTTCTCCACATTTAAGAAAAAAACCACGAGTACTCTATTATTTTGTGAAAAGGTGCTTTCAATAATTACTTACCTCCCTCACTATGTATAAACCACTATCTCCCTCTTTCTCCTTATCTGTGTATCCATTCCTATCTAGTGTGCCTCTATACGATTCCCCCCAAATCATCCTCAATCTTCTAGACGGTAAATCAATTCAGATTAACTATTGGGGTTTCTGTACCACGACAAGGGTCACCATTGTGATCTATTATGCCTAAGTCAACAACCATATTTTCTACTCATGTTCATCTTGATGAAATCGGCTCAAGTCTAGTCGAGCGCACAATTTCGCTCGAGCTCATCTCTTCTGCTCGAGCTCATCTCTTCTGCTCGAGCAGATTGCCTCTTGAATTAACGATTGAAATCTATGGAGTCGAGCGGTACCCGATGGCTCAAGCACGAGGCTATTCGCTCGAGCGCATTCCAACCGCTCGAGCGCATTCCAACCGTTCGAGCGAACTTTGGCGGTTTCGTGTGAAAAATTAGGGCATGCGACTGAAGTTTGTATAAAAAAGTAATGTTTTCATTGCTGTGTAACGCTTTGGAAAAACAGAGCTACTGTGCGACATATTAGAGTAATACAAAACATTAGCGTGAAGGAGGCTAAACATTAGAGGGTTTTCTTTTTGGTTGCTATTGTGTTACATATTGAGAGATACAGAGTGATTGTATTGTTCTTTGCTCTTTGATTCACAAGAGATTGTAACGATCTGTTATGGTCGATCTGTAGTCTTTCAAGGCATTTATTTCCCGTTGATAATACAGTCACCTTCCATATGGTTGTTCGTGGACGTAGGTATACACACCGTATACTGAATTACGTTATATCTGTGTGTTCTATGTGTTCTTTATCTTTTCTATTTGGTTTATCGTATTCGTATCCTTGCACATTCAATCACATCTGTGTTTGGTTTGTGCTTTTGCACAACAAACTGGTATTAGAGCCCAGATTTCAGATCTAGGGTTTGCTTTCTGTGATTGTTTTGCTTTGATATTAAAGAATGATGTTGGGTCGTGTTTCAGAGAACCAAGATAGATCGGCCACGTTAGATCAGTTGGAGAATCTATTCTCCTCCTCCCAATCCGGTTCGGGTTACAAGCCCGGGATATCAAGACCTGTGATTTCTTCTGCATAATTTGACGTAGAATAGTTTGACGACACCAACAATTTTGGCATGTGGCAATGCGAGGTGTTAAATGTTCTGATCCAACATGAGTTGGATTTTACTTTGGAGGACAAGCCTGATGAAATCAATGACAAAGACTGGGATGGCATCAATCGATAGGCATGTGGTTTCATACGGTTGTGTCTCGCAAAGAACCAAAAGTAATTTTGTTATGTGGGAAACAAAGGCAAAAGATTTGTGGAAAAAGCTCGAGGACAAGTTCATGACCAAGAGCATTGAAAATCGCTTTTATCTGAAGAAGAAGCTCTTCTGATTCAATTACAGACCAGGTACAACAATGATGAAGCATCTTACTAATTATAACAAAATACTTGCTGATTTACAAAATCTGGATGTTGAAATTCTCGATGAGGATAAGGCTATTTTATTGTTAAATTCCCTACCGGATCAATATGATCATTTGTCAACAACTCTGATGTATGGGAAAGATACAATTAAATATGATGATGTCTCTAATGCACTCATGAATAATGAGTATTAGAAAGAGGATAAACAGACCAAGAGGGACTCATCCAGCGAAGCACTATCTGTCAGGGGCAGGTCTGAAAAGAAACAGGGTGGTAAATACAGAGGACATTCCAAATCCAAGGGAAGAGGAAGTTCTAGTTCTGGAAGGGTTGCTAAAGATGAATGTGCCTATTTTTGTTAGAAAGGGCATTGGAAGAAAGATTGTCCCAAAAGAAAGGACAAGTCTGATTCCAAAGCCAACATAGTATAATCAGATGATTCTGATTCTGATTTGGTGTTATTGGGTTCATCTCTAGTTTGTCAGTCTGATCAGTGGATTCTCGATTCGGGATGCACCTACCATATATGTCCTAACAAGGAATGATTTTCCAGCATTAACATGATTGATGGTGGAACAGTTTTTATGGGTAATGATTATGCTTGTAGAACTCTCGGGGTAAGGATGATCAGGTTAAAGCTACATGATGGAACAATCCGTATCTTATCTGATGTTCGGTATGTGCCGGACCTAAAGAAGAATCTTATATCATTGGGTGCTTTAGACTCCAAGGGTTATCAGATTACGATAAAAGGTGGAGCTCTAAGGGTTATTTTGGGTGCTATGATCATGATGAAGGGCATTCGGTAGAATAACTTGTATTGTTTTCAGGGGAGTATAGTTTTGGGTGGAGCAACTACTATTTGCAGCAGTATTGAGGAGGAAATATCTGATACCACCATATTATGGCACATGAGGTTAGGTCATGCTAGCGAGAAGGCTATGCAGGGACTTGTAAAGCAAAATTTGCTGAAGGATGCCAAGACTTGCAAGATGGATTTTTGTGAGCACTGTGTTCTGGGAAACCAAACTAGAGTCAAGTTCGGCACTACTATTCACCATACCAAGGGTACTCTTGACTACGTACATTCAGATGTATGAGAGACTGCTTGGGTTGCTTCTCTCAGAGGTAAACATTACTTTGTTTCTTTTCTTGATGATGTTTCTCGCCGTGTTTGGATTTATATCATAAAACCCAAAAATGAGGTGATTGACATTTTTCTCAAGTGGAAAACTTTTATAGAAACCTAAATAGGTCAGAAGATCAAGCGTCTCAGATCTGATAATGGAGGAGAGTATAGAGCTAATATGCTTTCAAACGTTTGTGAAAAGTTTGGTATTGCACGGCACTTTATGGTGAGAGGCACACCACAGCAAAATGGTGTGGCAGAGAGGATGAATCATACTTTACTAGACAAGGTGCAATGTATGCTCTCCAACGCTGGTTTGGGTAGACAGAATTGGGCAGAAGCAGTGGTATATGCTAGTCATTTGGTCAACTGGTTGCCATCTGTTGCTCTTGAGGGTAAAATGCCATTAGAGGTATGGTCAGGTAAACCTGCTTCAGATTATAATTTTTTGCACATTTTTGGTTGTCCTGCTTATTATCATGTCAGGGAATCAAAGTTGGATCCTAGAGCCAAGAAAGCATTGTTCTTGGGCTTTAGCGAGGGTGTCAAAGGATACAGATTGCAGGATTTGGAGTCAAAGAAGGTCATTATCAGTCGGGATGTAACCTTCAATGAATCAGAGTTTCTAAAGCAACATGTGAAGGTTGTGGATGAATAAGTTGCTCCACAACAGGTGGAGTTTGATACTACCACGGTTCCTCAGATTCCGGATCAGTCAGTTGATAATGGTAATGGAGTTGAATCAGATGATGGTATTTCAGTTGATGGTGATGCTCAAGTTCACAGTTGCAGTTCTTCTCAACAGCAGCAACAACAACAACAACAAGAGTCTATTATAACATCTCGACCCAGGAGGGTCATTCGTGTACCTGCAAGGTATCTTGATATGGTTGCCTATGCTTTGCTAGTTATTGATGTAGATATCCCATCCACTTTCAAAGAAGCTATGAACAGTCCAGAACTTGAATAGTGAAACAAGGCTATGGGTGAAGAGATAACTTCGCTTCACAAGAATCAAACATGGGATTTGGTTTTGCTTTCGAAAGGCAAGAAGGAGATTGGTTGCAAATAGGTCTACACCGAAAAGGAAGAGTCATCCAAACCAAACGGTATTCGCTACAAAGCACGACTGGTGGCCAAGGGCTGTGCACAAAGGGAAGGTATTGATTATAATGAGGTATTTTCTCCTATTGTAAAACATGCATTTATTCGTATTCTAATTGCTTTGGTAGCTCAGTTTGATTTGGAGTTGGTGAAGCTAGATGTAAAGACTGCTTTCTTACATGGTGACTTAAAGGAGGAGATTTATATGTCTTAGACTGATGGTTTTCGGGTTGCTGGGAATGAGAAGCTGGTTTGTCGTCTGAAGAAGTCTCTCTATGGGTTGAAACAATCGTCGCGAAAATGGTATAAACATTTTGATAGTTTCATGTTGGCACAAGATTATACTCGTAGTTAGTTTGATCATTGTGTGTATTTCAGAAAGCTTGCAGATCAGTCTTTTATTTATTTTCTTTTATATATTGATGATATGTTGATTACATGTAAAAGCAAGGTGGAGATAAACAGGCTAAAAGTTCAACTGAATCGGGAATTCGAGATGAAAGATCTCGGACAAGCACAAAAAATTCTGGGAATAGAGATTACACATGACAGGGCGAAGGGCACCATTCACCTAACTCAGCATCAATATCTGAAGAAGGTGCTCGGGCGATTTCGTATTGATGGGAATTCAAAACCGGTGAGTGTTCCACTGGCTGCACATTTCAAACTTAGTGCTTTTCTATCTCCTACCATAGATGAGGAACGAAAATACATGGTAACCGTTCCCTATGCAAGCTTAGTTGGAAGTCTGATGTATGCCATGGTTTGCACAAGGCCTGATTTGGCTCAGGCCGTCAGTATGGTTAGTCGTTATATGCATGACCCGGGAAAGGTTTATTGGCAGGCGGCTAAATGTGTTTTGAGGTATGTTCTGGGGACTGTGAATTTGGGTTTGAAGTTCGAGAGGTACACTTTAGGTAATGACTTGGCAATAGGTTATGTGGATTTAGATTACGCTGGTGATCTGGAAAAACAACGTTCAACTACAGGATATTAGTTTTGTATGGTTGGTGGACCTGTCAGTTGGTGATGTACTTTACAGTTGACGGTTGCACTATCCACTACTGAGGCTGAATATATAGTTGCTACTGAGGCCATAAAGGAGGCTATCTGGTTACATGGTTTGGTGACTGATTTGGGAATTCCACAGGATCAAGTCGTCGTTCATTATGACAGTCAGAGTGCAATTCATCTTGCAAAGAATCAGGTGTATCATGCTCGGACCAAACATATTGATGTTCGCTTTCATTTCATTTAGGATGTTGTTGATGAAGGGGACATACTATTGACAATGATTGATACTGTAGACCACACATCTGATATGATGACAAAGGTTGTAACTGGGGTCAAGTTTCAGCATTGCCTAAAATTGATCTATATGCAGAAAGCTGAGCACTTTTGAGTGCATGCATCTTCAGATGCCTAGCTGGCAGCCAATGTACGATGAGGTTGATTCCTGTTTTATGGTTTGGGACTAAGTTTTTCGCCAATGTGGAGAAGTCTGGTCGAGCATGCAATTCCGCTCGAGCTTATCTCTTCCGCTTGAGCGGATTGCCTCTTGAATCAACAATTGAAATCTGTGGAGTCGAGCGGTACCCGATGGCTGGAGCGTTCGCTCGAGCGAATTCCAGTCGCTTGAGCGAACTTTGGCAGTTCTGTGTGTAAAATTAGGGCCTGCGACTGAAGTTGGTATAAAAAAGTAATGTTTTCATTGTTGTGTAACGCTTCGGAAAAACAGAGCTATTGTGCGACATATTAGAGTAATACAGAACATTAGCGTGAAGGAGGTTGAACATTGCATTGTTTTCTTCTTGGTTGCTACTATGTTACATATTGAGAGATACAAAGTGATTGTATTGTTCTTTGCTCTTTGATTCACAAGAGATTGTAACGATCCATTGTGATCGATCTGTAGCCTTTCAAGGCATTTGTTTCCCGTTGATAATACAGTCACCTCCCATTTGGTTGTCCATGGACGTAGGTATACACACAGTATACTGAATCACGTTATATCTGTGTGTTCTATGTATTCTTTATCTTTTCTGTTTGGTTTATCGTATTCATATCATTGTGCATTTAATCGCATTTATGGTTGATTTGTGCTTCCACACAACACATCTCTCTTCTCATATTTCCACAAATCCCTAAATTTCTTCTTTATTTTGACAGTTGCTAATTTGTTAATTTTTTTACCTAAGTTTTGATGCAAAAATACTGAAACCATTGTCAGTGTGTTTAGAGACATTACTATTCTCCGATACAACTAATTGGTTATGTGAGTTTCATATGAAAACTACAACTATATACATCCTATTTTGTTAGTATAATCAAAGAAACAAGTCCTTTGGGCTTTCAAGAGGTAGGATGGAGTTGCGGTTAAATTTCGAATTTAGGTGACTAAGCATAAAGGATAAACTTTTGTCAAACTACGTGCTTCCATTGTCAGTGTTTTTACTTGTTTTTCTATTTTGTATTATTTGTAAAACTATATGTTGTTGCTCAACTATTTTCCTCCACAGGGTACAGGAGGTTGAAAGGATGGACAACACCTGGTGGCGTATGAGAAGAAGATGCGAGGGCGTGCCAGGAGAAAATGGATCTCCAAGAGTAAATAAGAAAAGTGCCTGAAAATTCCTGACTACTTCCTTTCAAGCAATTGAGAAACTCGAACTAAAGTTACAATGGTTCGTGGGCCTTGAACAAGGACTTTCACAGTTAAAGAAATTATGTAGAGAAGAAAACAGAGGGAGAAGGAGAAAGAATGGGGAAGAAATAGAAGATTAACATTGAGGAGGAAGAAGAAGAATGAGAGAAATCAACTAACTGCTAGAGTTAGGAATCAAAACACTAAATATATTTTGTTGCAGGGAGCATTGTTGGTGCGTGGACCTCTCTGAAGTTGCACCCATGACTTCTTTTATAGTTTCTTGAAGCTCTGTAACTTCCCAAATGTAACCGCCCATAAACATTGTACCCATGTTCCACAAATTTCATTTTACACGATGGTGCCTAAAAGATGGTCCTGTTTAGCCAAAATGTAACCACCCATGATCTTTAATTATTTATATCGGCTAATTTGTATTTAAATTCTAAACCAACTTCCTATAATTTAGGCGATCACCTATCTTCTGAATAATTCGGCTTATAATTATTAAATCCGAATTAAACCAAAATTCCCATCCATAATTTGCCACGTGGATTTGATTAGAAATTGTGGTACAAAGATTGCCCCCATAAACTTCATTTTTAATAAAAATGGAGTTTATAAAGATAACAAGAATTTCTTGAAAGATGAGGAATAGTGGTTAGACGAGGATAAATATAATTGAAATCTGGTTATCATTTAGTTATCCACGTGGCAAGATTAAGATAGACTTGGAAGTTTATCCCGTTAGACGCTCCCTTTCTATGCTCTCAATAAAAGGGGTTTATGAGAGAGAGAAAGATAAGGTTTCATATTTCAATCAAGATTCTCTCTCTTACTCAAACTTTTATCTATTACTGCCATAGCCACAGAGCTTGCGACATTTCACCATGGCCACCTTGCGAGCACATGCTTCTGTTGGAGACGAAAATAATACGGGCACTGTAATGAAGAAGCTGATTCTAGAGCACAAACCCGACATATGTGAGGAGATGCTTTTCCAGGTATCTGATCAAACTGGCCGTTCTTCTTCGTTACCCAAATATGGGCTTGGCCCTTGTTTTACAGACGCTCTTCCAGATTTTCTGGATAAATATTATCCCCATGACATCCCCCTTCATCTGGCTTGGTCTACAGCAAGATGGGCCCCAGATTGGGAAAATTACTCCAAGTCGAAACCTTTTAAGGTGTGGGTCATCTCTCCTTTAGAATATGATGAATGGCTGATTAGGCTTGAAAAAGTGAAAGGGGACGTTTGGAAGAAAGCTTGGATTTATCACGCCATACTTTTGAGTCGCGACATGCCATCTCCCGACACTACTCTAATCAGTGCGCTTGCTTTTTTCTGGTCTCCTAGCACAAATGCCTTTCATCTGCCTTGTGGGCCTATGATGCCTACCCTTCAGGATGTTGCATTTATCACAGGTCTGTGTCTCCATGGCATTGATGCTAATGACACTTTAGAACCCCCTAAGGTAAGCTTTGAATATCCCAAGAAGAATGATATTACCTTTAATTATTTTTTGGAGCAGAATGTTGTAGCAGATGCTAAGGTTGAAGTATCTGAGATGGATCACATAGCATTTTTAATCTACTGGTTGAACAAGTTTGTCTTCTGTAGCAGCCC
>NMUG010006394.1:0-12613 GCA_002855965.1 Monotropa hypopitys | reverse complement strand
CTTGCAGTAGCTGTCAGAATCGGATCACTGGAATGCCTCGTGACTCGGGTCATACCAGTTCACTTGATATTCTTTGGAATTTTCTAAACAAAAAATATCTTATCTTTTTTAGAAAAGCGGTCGAAGTTCTGTCTGACCTATTTCAAAACATTCCTAAAGAGTCGAAGCTCTGTCCGACTAAAAATCGTTTTCTCAAAACACGGTCGGAATTCTGTCCGGTCGTAGAAAAATGCCTTTTAAGGATTTAGTCGAAGTTCCGCCCGACTAAAATCCAAAACAGATTTCAAGGCACAGTCGAAGTTCTGTACGACTGCCTAAAAATAAAAATGACTCTTTTTAGTTGGAATTCAGTCCAACTACAAAAAATATCTTCCGACGCTAAGCCGAAGTTCCGTCCGGCTCAGAATAAATTTTCAAAACGCAGTCGAAGTTCTGTCCGACTATCGCAAATAAAACTAAATTAAAAAACAAAATCATTTTCAAAACACAGTCGGAATTCTGTCCGAGTGTAGAAAATCATTTTTCGCCGAAGTTTTGTCCGACTCAAAATTTTACTTTCAAAACACGCCGAAGTTCTGCCCGGCTCGAAATTTAGTTTTCAAAAATACGTCGAAGTTCTGTCCGACTATTTTAAAATTATTTTCCAAACGCGGTTGAAATTTTGCTCGGCCACCGAAAACTATTTTTCGCCGAAGTTCTGTCCTGCTCAAAAATATCCTTTTTCATCAAAACCGGGTCAAAAGTCACCCGCATCTCTTTCAAAAATTCCCCCTTTCCGAAACCGGGCCGAAATCTGGGCGTCAACAACTATATCTCGGAGTCTTTCTATTCAATTCATTCCATTCATAAATCAGTAATAATTTCATATTTCTCTTAGCCGAGGAAATGATCGATTTCAATTCGAAAATAGATTTATTTCTGAAAAAGAAGTACCGAAAGGGCGAGTGGGGTGCCTAACACCTTCCCCATTCGTAATTTAATCCCCGAACTCGAATTTCTGGTTTTGCAGATACCTTTCCAAAATAAAAAAACATTTTCCTATAATAAAATGACATCTTTTTACAACAAAAATTCCGGTGACTTGGAACACCACAGCTCAATACCAAGTGGCGACTCTGAAAATTCGAAATCGGCATACTCAGGCCATCCTCTATTTTCAAACAAACCCCCATATTTTTAAATCAAATCCATCAGCGTATCTTTTTCCGTCCCGGAAAACGCCTCCCGCCAGACGGGAGATGAGGGAAGGACGAAAAAATTTCCCAGCGCGACAGCTGGCGACTCTTCTTCTTTCAACACATATATCTGCTAGACTTCGTAAAACCGTCAGCGTCTCTAAGGGTACTGGTCAAAAGTAGATTTTGGACTTGTCATTTCTAAAAATCTCCCGAGAATTTACAAATCCAAGATTTCCTCCAGACTTCCGAGGCATTTCTTGAATTTTAAATCTCTAAGGAAGTCCGTATATCTCCCAGTACCCTCAAAGACATTCTCCTTACACCCTAATCCGAGCGTAGTGTTGCCATACAGGTACAGACACGGCTCATCCAGATCAGATAAACAGGAGAATTACGCGGTCCCTTGCTAGAGCAATGGCTGACGATCAAATACCTCAGGAAACAGAGACCGTGTCTATGGAGGAACATCTTGCCCTCCATCGATCCCTAGAAACCTTACAAGTTATGATGGAGACCTTGAGAGCTCAATGCCAGGTCCCACCCATTATACAACCGACTGGGGCTGACCCGTCGTCTTCGCAACTTTTTCCACCTAACGTCGGGGTAACGTATGATCCAGTGGCACCACAGCCCGCTCCATTTCCACCAACGGTAAATCCAATCCTGTCATCGGGGAACTCCCTACAGCCCCCCCACAGCCGTTACTCTTCCAGTTTTACCACAACATATTCAAGTTCCGCCCACCTTCCCGAATGTCCAGGACGATCGCGAAAGTCATCTAGATGAGATCCCGGCAAAGCGAGAAGACGCGCCACTACTCCTTAAGGTCCAACAATTGGAGGATGCTTTCAAATCTCTCCGGGGACCTACTGATTATACCTCGACCAGTTTCTAGGACTTATGCTTTCATCCGGATATGATCTTGCCGGCAAAATTCAAGATCCCTGACTTTTCTAAATACGACGGTACCGAAGAACCCATGACTCATCTCCGCCTCTACGCTGGAGAACTGTGTGTATATCACAACCTGGAAAAGTTGATGATGCACCTTTTCCAGCACAGTTTAACAGGGATAGCCGCATAGTGGTTTGCCCATCTCGATCTAAAGCATTTCCGTTCCTGGACAGACCTTTCTCAAGAGTTTGTACGCCAATACCGGCATAACACCGAGATGGCGGTCGATCGCCTTTTCCTTATGCGTATGAAACAGGAACCAGAGGAGGCTTTCCGTAAGTACACCCTCAAGTGGAAAAATTATGCTTCTCAAGTCGACCCTCCGCTCACTAATACCTAGTATGTCCACTTGTTCGTCCAGACGTGCAAAGGGATGTATTACGAGAAGTTTTGCACGTCCATAGGAAGATCTTTCAATGAGATCATCCTACAAGGGGAAATGATCGAAGACTTTATCAAGACCGGAAAGATCATAGGTCCTTATACCAAAATGGAGGATCTTCCAGCGTCAGCCGCTAAGAAACCTCTCACCAAGAAGGCCAAGGAGCCTGAAGTTTCAGTCCTTATGCCTGCTCCAAAACCAAGCAATCCCTATTCTTTCCATCCCAGGTATTCAAATTACCCCCAACAGCAATATCGACCATACTATCAGCAGCAGAACGCGTATCAAGGCGCGCCTCCTAATTTTCAGAATCAACAATTCCAAGGCCCGCCACAGCAAGGTCAATTTCCTCAGAATGCTCCTCAGAATGTAGAGAGGAACAGAACATTTACCCACATCGGCATACCCATGGTGGAAGTATATCAACGCCTCCCGGCCTCTGGGAATCTGACACCCATACCAGCACGGCCGCTGCCCGATATTATTTCGCCCAACTTCTGAAGGGATTGGATATGTGCCTATCATTCCAATCAAGTTGGACACGAAACTGAAAGGTGCCGAAGCCTGAGACACAAAGTCCAGGATCTTATCGATGCCGGACCCATCAATCTGGAGGAAACTCATCCACCTCCCAACACCACCAATAATCCGCTCCCAAATCATCAGGGAGTAAACATGATATCTGACGATACTCCGTCTCTACAGGATGACTCTACGCTACATTTCCAAGACGCTGCCAAGCACTATCCGCCCCGCTTATACAGGGGAGAAAGTTGAAAACTGGATAGTACGCTCAGTATATAAAGCCCGCATGTTTTGGTAAGACGCAACAATAGCAGCAAAAGCCTTTCTGTTGTTTTCATATCAAAATAGGAGTCATGTATTTCTTTCTTGTAGAAGTACATGTTACTATATGCTAACAATCAATAAAGTTTTGTTTATTCTGTCTATTTATCTATCTCTGCTAAGATGACAAAGATCTAAACTTTTAACTCAAACGAATTTTTTGTTACAGGAATCCTAAGATTCGTCCATTTAAAATTAATGATCAAACGGTCTTGCACATGAAGAGTACGACTTCGACACCAAATTGGATTATGATCTAATGGGTATAGAAGTCGACGAAGATGCTACCGACGAGATTTCGGAAGAGATCCGAGATATGATCGAGCAATACGAACACAGAAAAACTCCTCAACATCGAGAAAACAGAAACCATTAACTTGGGGACCGTAGAGATGCCCAGGGAGATCAAAATCGGTACTCACCTCAGCAAATATAAAAAAAGAGTTCGCAGTACTACTACGTGCCTATCAAGACTTCTTTGCCTGGTCGTACGAAGACATGCCGGGTCTCAGTACTATGATTGTCGAGCACCATCTGCCTATAGATCCGTCTATCAGGTCGGTTAAACAGAAACTCCGACAGCTCTGTCCAGAATGGAGCCTCAAAATCAAAGAGGAAGTTATAAAACAATTTGACGCTGGCTTTCTGCGGGTTGTCCAATATCCACAATGGCTCACCAACATTGTCCTCGTGCCTAAGAAGGACGGGAAAGTGCGTATGTGCATCGACTACCGGGACCTGAACAGAGCTAGCCCGAAGGATAACTTTCATCTACCGCACATAGACATTCTCGTGGATAACACAACTGGCCACGAAATGTTCTCCTTCATGGATGGCTTTTCCGGATACAATCAAATCCGGATAGCCCTAGAGGACCAAGAGAAAACAGCTTTCCTCACCCCTTGGGGTGTTTTCTTCTATCAAGTCATGCCGTTTGGATTGAAAAACGCGAGTGCCACTTATCAGAAAGCCATGACCATGCTATTTCACGACATGATCCACAAAGAGTTAGAGGTCTACGTGGATGACATGATCGTCAAATCCAAACGCAAAGAGGAGCATCTCTGGAACCTCCGATGAGTGTTCGATCGCCTCCGAAAATGTCAGCTTAAACTAAATCCAGCCAAGTGTGCATTCGGAGTAACCTCCGGAAAACTGCTGGGATTTATGGTTAGCCAAAAGGGTGTCGAGATAGACCCTGCCAAAATTCAAGCCATTCTCGAGATGCCCGTTCCGAGGGGTATAAAGGAGGTTAGATCCTTTCTCGGGAAGATTAACTTCATCAGCCGGTTCATAGCTCAGATGACTCAGATCTGTGACCCTATCTACCGGTTATTGCGCAAAAATTCGCCTCAAGAATGGACTACTGACTCCCAGGTCACATTCGAGGGAATTCAGAAGTATCTGCTTGAGCCACCTGTCTTGGTCTCTCCGCAACCTAACAAACCTCTGTTCATGTATCTAACTGTGCTCGACTACTCCATGGGATGTAAGTTGGGGCAGTATTCAGAAGATGGACAGAAAGAGCATGCCATTTATTATCTCAGCAAGAAATTTCTCACATACGAGAATAACTATTATGCTCTTGAAAAAACCTGTTGCGCACTAGCCTGGGCAGCCCATCGGCTCCGCCACTATATGATCCACCATACCACATATCTGCTTTCCCGAATGGACCCACTCAAGTATCTATTCGAGAAACTGACACTCACCAGCCGTATCGCAAGATGGCACATGATCCTCTCAGAGTTCGACATAATCTTTGCAACCCAGAAGTCAGAAAAAGGAAGAGTCATCTTAGAGTATTTGGCAGAAAATCCTCTAGATGACGAAAAACCGATGGAGCCGTTATTCCCCGATGAGGCTATCTTCTCCTCCGAAACTGAAGAGAAATCTCCTAATTGGAAACTCTTCTTCGATAGAGCATATAACCACAAAGGTGCCGGAATAAGGGCAGTCTTAATCTCAGAACAGGGGACACATTTGCCAGCTGCAGCAAAGCTCCTTTTCAAACAGGAATCCGTCATTACCAACAATATGGCAGAATACGAGGCATGTATTCTAGGTTTACAAATGGCCCTAGAATACGAAATCTTTAAATTACAAGTATATGGGCGATTCTGACCTGATCATACAGCAGACTAACGAAACATTCCGGACAGGGGACCCGAAGTTAGTCCCTTATCATCAGAAAATCAAGGGTCTCCGTGCTAAATTCACCGAGATCTAGTTTAATCATATTCCGAGGACAGAAAACTCTTTGGCCGATGTCCTGGACACTTTAGCTGCAGCGATACACTTTTCTGATGAAGAAGAGATCCCGGCCATACAGATTCAACTCAGAGATATGCCTGCTCACTGTGCTCTGATTTCAGACGAACGAGACAACCACCCATGGTACAAAGACATCAAAACCTTCATGCAGACCGGGGCATTTCCCGATGGAGCTATCGATAATGATCAAAAAACTTTCCGCAGATTGGCCTCCCAATTTTTCTTATGCGGGGAAGTCCTGTTCAAAAGATCTACACATGGTCCTCTGCGCTGTGTAGATTCCACCACGGCCCGCGAGCTGATGGCTGAGATACATGAAGGGACCTATAGCCCGCACATGAGTGGTCACACCCTTTCTAGAAAAATCTTGCGTACGGGATACTATTGGACAACAATGGAAACCGATTGCATCCGGTACGTCAAGAAATGCTACAAGTGTCAAATTCACGGGGATGTCCTACGAGCACCGCCCAAGGAACTTCAAGTTATGGTTTCTCCCTGGCCTTTCTCAGCATGGGAAATTGATGTCATCAGAACCATTAATCCTAAAACCTCTAACGGTCACCAATTTATATTGGTCGCCATTGACTATTTCACCAAATGGGTGGAAGCTGCAAGTTTCGTTCATGTAACCGAGAGGGTCATCACGAGATTTATCAGGAACAACATCATCTGCCGCTACGGTCAGCCAGAGAGCTTAGTAACTGACAATGCAAAGAACTTGAATAGCTCCTTGATGCAACAGCTTTGCGATCAGTTCCACATCAAACATCAGAACTCAACTACCTACCGCCCACAGATGAATGGAGCAGTAGAGGCAGCCAATAAAAACATCAAACGAATCATCCGCAAAATGACCGATACTCATCGGGACTGGCACGAGAAGCCACCATTTGCTCTCATGGACTATCGGACAACCGCATGAACATCTACTAGGGCAACACCGTTTTCCTTGGTTTATGGCTACAAGGCTGTTCTTACTCCAGAAATGCAAATCTCGTCGCTCCGGATAATGATGGAGGCCGCTACGGAAGATACAGAGTGGATTAGGGCCCGACATGATCAGTTGGCCCTCCTAGACGAGAAAAGACTAGCAACAATCTTTCATTCTTAGTGCTACCAACGGAGAATCTCTAAAAGTTTCAATAAGCATGTGCGGCCGAGAATCTTCCAAGCAGGCGACCTGGTCCTGAAGTGAATTCTCCCTGTACAAGAAGAAGCCAAAGGGAAATTCTCCCCCAATTATCAAGGACCTTTCATCGTATCCAAAATACTGTCAGGCGGAGCCGTCATCCTAGCAGACATGGATGGACCTGAGTTCCCTCTTACTCTTAACTCTGACATGTTGAAACGTTACTATGTCTAATTAGTAATATCCGTTTCAAATGCAATGATTAAGTTCTGATTTTGGTTAAAGCACCATCTTCTTGACGATTGATCCGGTGAAATTTGAGTGTAGTAGCACTTCCACTCTCTCTTTTGAGGCTTCAATAAAAATTTCCTTTTCTCCTCTTATCTAACAAGAGTGATTCAAAAAAAATATATACATGTTATCATCATGAATATACGATGATCAAAGAAAATCGCCACCCCCTTTACACAAACAAAAAGGGGAGATTCTACAAAAGATCTCTGCTTATATATTTCTGAAATCTTCAGCCTCTCCTTACGATGGAAGTGCTCACACTCGCTCAAATTCATCGGACCTTAGTCAAGAAGTTTATGCCTTGTCAAAGTCAGAATCCGAGTCATTTTCTAAAAAGAAATCATTATCCGGCATAGTTAAAACCTGAGAAGAAAAACTATGGCAAGATCGGAAAACCCCACATGGTTAAAACCCGAGAGAGAATCATGGCAAAACAACGGGAATACAAATCCGGTGCAGTCAAAACCCGAGAGGGGACTACAGCAAAAATGGATCAATCCAATACGGTCAAAACCCGAGAGGGGATCGTAGTAAAATCGTTACAAAAACGGAAGGCATTCGGCGTAATTATCAATCCTAATGGGGAGTTACGGCAAAAATGGATAAAGAAAAAGTCAATCAAACACACACACACATAACCATTCTCCAGAATCAGTTGAAACCACAGAGCATGTCTGAACAGTGTTGAAGTCAGAGCAGATGTCCACGAAAAAGATTAGCCTTCCGAGGAATCAGTTCCCCTGAAAATCTAGTTTGATTTGGTACAGTGGTCTGTCGCTTCATGTGCTAAAGATTGCGAAGTCATTTACGTGAAAAGGATGAATCTAGGTTTTCGCCTGCGATCAATCGGTGAGGCCTTATTTATCAAATTTGTCTTGATTGATTAACATAACCTATGTATCAATCCCTCCTAGCAGAGAATTATAAATATTTTGAATATACTTTCTCATTTGATATAAATTTCAAATAGTAATATGTATTCACATACGAAATTAATGCCTTGATATTCTACACTAATCAAGAAACGCAGAACAATAAAACAATAGAACAAACAAGAACAGATTACATTACATACAAAATGTTTATATCATAAAAAGACCATAAGAAGAACAGAGAGGGCTAACTACACAAAGTGTCCTACTACAAACAGAAGAACAAAAAGGGCTAACTACAACAAAGTGCCCTGCTAACGAAAGAAGAACAAAAAGGACTAACTACAAGTTGTCCTGCAAAAAAAACTGTACAACAAGTAGCTACTACAAAACAAAAAAGGGAAGAGGCTAGGTCTGTCTGCTGCTGGCATATCAGGCATCTATGCTCCTGCTGTCATCCCGCCGTCTTCGGCGTCTGGGTCTCCGATCAACTGAACCTCTAGGGGGTCCGGGGCATCCTGAAACATTAAAAAAATCATTAGAAACGAAAGAGCAGTAAAGACAGGTCTATAATAGATCTACGAAAAGACAAAAATAAAGTAAACTACTATGTTTACGTACCTCGTCTGGGGGAAACTGAGGGCCTGGTGGTACTGCTCCCTGCCATTCCTGCCACTACAGGAAGTCCTGGTAGAGTCTCCACTGATCCTCATCTGAAGTAGGCCGAGAAGTCTGGACTTTGCTATCTGCACCCCTTATCATCCAGAAGAAACGCTCCTGCTCAGCTCCGATCGACTCTCCGTCCCGAACTGTGGTCGTAGTGGTGAAGTGGCCGATGGATACACTTCGGAACCAGGCAGTGTAGTCTCCCCCACCATGAACCTAGCAACATCATAATCCCCTGCAATCAGAGATCTAGCCATCCCGAAAGTAGCAGCAGGCGGGCATCTGGGCATCATAACCTCTCCTGTCATCTGGCGCCAGCAGTGGTCGCCCATGTACAGCTCCCAGGAAGTGTAGGAGAAGAAAGTGCATCGCCGAGCTGACAAGTAGAGCTCAACGCGGTAATCTCCTCCCAATGCTATCCAATCGAACGGCTGCCAGGATATGTCGTCCGGCGTAACTAGCTCCAGCTATGACCGAAGCATCATAAAATCCAGCAAGTCAAGAGCACGCGCAGATGGACGCGGCCACCGCAGAGCCCTAGGGACGTCAAGTCCTAGGTCGGTGGGAAGGGGGCACCCTACGCTCATATGTTCAAAGGACTACCATAGGAGAAAGGGCCAGAACCCTAACTGTGTCGGTGAAGGGCAGCTAACTCTCCTCCTCATAGCCTGGAGGAAGGAGGCAAAAGTAAAAGACCCCTAGTCAAAGAGGGCACCATCCGGGAAGTCAACTATCCCGACGTAAGCCACAGAAAACAAGGTGCCGTTGTTGCATAAGAAGCACAACACCAGCAAATACAAGAGCAACTGACACTGCCATCTGAACAACTCCGGGCCGTCTGTCTCTAGAGTGTAGAAAAAGTCTCCTCCCTGCAGTACTGAGCCTGGGATCCTCTTCCCTCTCATCTCATGTGGGGCGATACCCAAACCCCTCTCGATGTCATCCTCAGTCCCCGTCATCCTCTGAACCGGGATCCCTTTGAACCTCAAACCTGTGATAACGGCCCACTCGAAAGGAGTGACGCCCAGCTCACAGTCATCCAAGTAGAGCGTGTTGGTCTCACTGAACCAACGCTCGGTAAGGGCCCTCAGCAAAGTGTGCTTCGAGCGAAAGGGCGGAATGGCTAAGAAATTGCCAAACCCCTGCTCGACCAAAAAATCTCTGTATACAGGATGCGTCGGGTTGTAGATGGCAACTGCCTGAAACCACACTCCTCGAAAGGGTCTCTCTGGTGGAACTACTTGAGCCCTCAAATATACGGATGGATGGGACTGGAGCTGTGTCAAAAACGGTGTATCCGAAACATGCAATCTGGACCTCCGAAGCTCCTCGGGAACCATCATCCCTCTCAGCTGCAAACCCACTCCATCTCGGGAGAAAATCTCTACGTATCCGGATCGTGGTGCCTCCAGGTCGTCAGGATCAAACCCATAGTCTACGTCGTCAATATCGAAGGGAGACTCCTCCTTCTCCTCCGCAGCAGGTCTAGAAGGTCCAGCCTCATCTGCATGCTCCTTCCCTGGTCTACGTCAAGAAGTCATCTTACAAAAACAAAAGAAAGAAAATCATTAAACTCTGATAATCAATCGATTCAAATTCAGGTAACGAAAGTCACAAATACGGTGAACATAAAAGGTTGGTTATATCTTTCCATGGTTATCGACGTATACATTTGTTCACGGATCCTAAGTTGTAAACACCTCTCCATGGTTATAACCTAGGACAAGAATTTCTAGACTTGGTAATATCCCACTAGGATTACCAACATAGATCCAGATCCACAAGAACTTTGCTAGTATCTATCTAAGACTACTAATTCGCAAGTCCGAGAAAACTCTAAACCTAAGGTAGTACCTTTCTAAGACTACAGGTTGAGTTTATTATTCCCGTTAGTATCTTGCTACGACTATGGAGTTACATTCCTCCAACCTAAGGTAGTACCTTTCTAAGACTACAGGTTGAGTTTATTATTTCTGTTAGTATCTTTCTACGACTACGGAATTACGTTCCTCTAGACCTAAGGTAGTACCTTTCTAAGACTATAGGTTGAGTTTATTATTCCCGTTAGTATCTTGCCACGACTACGGAGTTACATTCCTCCAACCTAAGGTAGTACCTTTCTAAGACTACAGGTTGAGTTTATTATTCCCATTAGTATCTTGCTACGACTACGGAGTTACATTCCTCCAACCTAAGGTAGTACCTTTCTAAGACTACAGGTTGAGTTTATTATGCCCGTTAGTATCTTTCTATGACTACGGAGTTACGTATCACGAACCCTAAATAGTATCTTTCTAAGACTGCGGGTTTACTTATTTAAGTATCTTGATAGTATCTTTCTAAGACTATAGATTTGAATTTTCCAGAAACCTACACTGGCACCTTCCTAAGGCCATATGTTGAATCTTCCGAAAGCCCAAGGTAGAATCTTTCTAAGACTACAGGCTTGCATCTCTGAGAATCTCACTAGTATCTTTCTAAGGCTACGATTCCAAATCCCTCTTTGAAACCTACAGTGGTATCTTCCGAAGACCACAGGTTAGAAAGCCCCGAGGTAGTACCTTTCTAAGACTACAAGCCGGCATTTCCAGAAATTCAAGTAGTATCTCTCTAAGACTGCGGAGTTAAAAGTTCAGAAACCTACAGTGGAACCTCGCTAAGGCCACAGGTTAAACCGCTCGGATGCACGAGGTAGTACCTTTCTAAGACTACAAGCTAGCATTACCGAGAGTTCGAGTAGTATCTTTCTAAGACTACGAAGTTGAGTCTCTCAAACCTATAGTGGTACCTTCCGATGACCACAGGTTATAAAGCCCTGAGGTAGTACCTTCCTAAGACTACAAGCCGACATTTTTAAAAACCCCAAGGTAGTACCTGCCTAAGACTACAAGCTGGCATTTTCAGAAAGCCCCAAGGTAGTATCTTTCTAAGACTACAAGCCGACATTTCCAAAACTCCAAGTAGTACCTTTCTAAGACTACGGACTTACAATTTCCGAAAACCTACAGTGGTACCTTCCCAAGGCCACTGGTTAACCTTCTTAAAAGCCCGAGGTAGCACCTTTCTAAGACTACAGGCTGACATCTCTGAGAGTCTCAGTAGTACCTTTCTAAGACTACGATCCCGAATCTCTGTTCGAAACCTACAGTGGCACCTCACTAAGGCCGTAGGTTAAGCTTTCAAATACCTAGGGCAGTACCCTTCTAAGGCTACAGGTTTATATTTTCAAAAAACATTTAGTAGTACCTTTCTAAGACTACAGTTTCGAAATCGTTTTCAAAAACCAACAGTGGTGTCTTTCTAAGACCACAGGTCATAATTTTCAAATCCTCGGCAGTAGCTAATTCAAACCCCGAGTTTATATTTTCAAAATCTATACTGGCATCTATCCAAGGCCGTAGGTTCACATTTTTCAGAAACTCAGGTGGCACCTCCCTATGGCCATAAATTCAAAATTTCAGAAAACAATTTCGGTAGTACCTTTTAAAAGACTACAAATTTCTAGTCCCGGGATCTCGATGGTATCTTTCTAGGACCACCAGCTCACGTTTCCAAAAAATCTCCCTAGTGACACCTCTCTGATGGTCATTGGATTTAAAATCTCGAAGTACCTTTCTACGATCACAGATTTTCAAAAATCCCGATAGCATCTCCCTATGGCTATTACTTAGGGCAAAAATTTCGCTTACGATAGTATCTTTCTATGGTTATCGTTCAAGTTACAAAGTTCAAAAAATTTTATTAATATCTACCTACGATTACTAATCAATTTTCAAAATTCATTACGATTATCGTTCATATTTCAGAGTTGTACAAATTTAGTGATATCTATCTATGGTTACTAATCAATTGTCAGGTATACGCTTACGATAATATCTCCCTACGATTGTCGTTCAAGTTGCAGAATTTTAAATTCGGTAATATCTGTCTACGATTACTAATTAAATTCCAAAATCACGTTTTTATGATAATACCTATCTACAGTTATCATTCAAAATTTCAGAAAAGAGCAACA
>NMUG010006393.1:0-12614 GCA_002855965.1 Monotropa hypopitys | reverse complement strand
GACACATAGATTTTTATAGTGGTTCAGCAAATTTCTTAGTCCACTCTTCAGCGTGTTTCCTTTTGGGAGCACGCCGGTATCCACTATATAATCACTTTTACAGAGATAAACAGAAATCTCTCTTCCTAGCTTCTACCTAAACTAGGGAACTCCTCACAATAGGATAAACGCAAATCCTATCTTCTTGAACACTCCTGGGATAGGGAACATTCACCCAGGATACCCCTGATCCTGACTGTGCTACACGCAGAGCACAGATTTTGCGGGATAAATGCAAATCCCGACTATACTACATGCAGAGTATAGATTTTCCAGGATACCCTTGACCCTGACTATACCAAATGAGAGGTATAGATTTTTACTACACACACTATAAATAAACAAATTAAGCATGGTGCCTATACACCCTAAGAACACTACCCGAGAGCTGTAAGTTCTTTTCCCACCTAAAGATCTCACAGTGGATATAGTCCAAGTCTCGCCAGAGTAGGATATGTGTATCGTGCAAATAGAAGTGTATGGCTCAAATGATAATACCAAGAGATGTGCTATAGTGAAAAGCACACCCCTCGTCAATTCTCTCTCAATGGATAAAAATAATAATGCTCAAGAGAGTGCACGGGAGAAGTACGGTAAAGTACTCTCGGACTCTATAACTAGAGGCTAATGAAGTGCAAGAGTCTTAGGAGAATACTTATTAGTGAAGTATCTCCTAAATGTCCCAATAAGCCTTCTCAAGGAAATGTTCCTTGGTTTTGAAACCTAACTAAATATTACAACTGAAGCAACTTAGGTTTACAATATAGTGAAATACAAGGCAATAAACAACTCCTAAATGCTACTCTTCATTTTGTTGCTTGTAGGAAGTTCTTCAACAAGATATACCCAATGAAATCCCAAGCATAGATTGCAAGCTCAAGTGTCCTCCTTCCAAAATAACACCTGAAAGCTTAATAGAGGAACTACACAAGAATAAAGTAAGCTTTGCAATATGAAGTTTAGCATAAATAAGAAGTCATAACAAGTGTGTAAGCCGTGTGTAGCATACTTCTTAAAAACATGTAAGACTAGCTATTTTCATGAGCATTTCTTCCTTAAGTGATTTTAGGCCTTATATACTCAAATGACTCATGTATAAGTGTGAAGACTAAGCATGATGTTAATGATGTAGTATTCTTCAAAAAACATATTCCATGAAGGCCACAAGTGTAACTACAACATTCATGCTTATAGAGGCAATCAAAGAAATACACATAAACATATAGCTTGGAAAGATCTTACCGAATGTCAAGCCAAGGTATTTGAGCTCATATAGTATGTACCCTTGTCAATCCTTCACCATGTGATTAAGCCTAGCTCCATGAAAAAATCAGCCAAAGAAGCATAAGGAGCATCTCACTTCAGAATATTTTTACAAGTGTGAGCACAAGTGAGATATGTTCTGTGTGTGAGGGAGAATTGACTATTTTCCTTCTGTTGCTGTACACTCTCTCTCCACATCAGTAATACAAACACAACCTCTCCTTATATCAGAAGTTAAAAACACAGACCAGTATAGAGCAACTGGAAAATTCAAAAGAAAACAAAAATTGTACAAAAATCACTTTCTCCATCAACCTGCAACCCTCAGTGATTCAGGACTTAAAATATGTATGAGGCAAAGTTGTTGTTCTGTCGCACAACCCAGCAGAACCAATTCGGGAAAGAAACAGAGCCAAGACAACTGTACATACCATTTGGTTAAAATTGATTTAAAATAAGCTATGATTTGAATTGGAATAAATATGTAAACAAATTAGATTCAAAGAAAAATATATTCCAGAAGTCTATTTAAAACAATACCCCTCAATTCAAGATTTTTCCCAAAATCAATTTTGCGAGTTTTTTGTTGACCGGTGGCTCCACCGGCGTGAGCACCGATGCCACCGGTGTCTAGCCCGGTGCTGAGCCCGGTCCTGCCCCCGGTGGACAGTAAGTCCCAAAATCCCTTTTTTCTCTTGTTTTACCGGAAGTATATTTACCTATTACTGGACATTGAGTCATCCTATATTTGTTCTACCGGAAGAAGGCTTCTAATCTACCGAAATTACATGATTGGTAGCTTATTACAAGAAATTCTTCTTGGATTACCGAAAATTGGTGTATTGATTAACAAGGGATGATTATTTTATCTTTCAAAGAGGCCATGATACTTAGTGATGTGTTAGCCAAGATGTTTCAATACAAGATTCTTCACTAAATTGGTTTGGTCATCAACAAATCAAGTAGTTAAAAGAGAATAATTCAATTCATGCTCAGACCTAAGTGATCTATGTTCAAGCTTCTTTAGAAATTCAAGTGTTGCCATATAATTCATTCATAAGTGCATAATGGATTCTTTAAATCATGGACCAAGATCATAATTTTCTCAATGCCTAGACATGATCATGCTTTGATGGTCTTTCCAATCCACACAAGGGCTAGTCGAGTATGAGGTCATCCATATTATCCCAAGGTAAGGTTTTTATCCTTTGTGAAGATGGTAATCACATTTTGAATGTAATACACACTCAAACTCCAAGCATTTATCTTGGATAATATAATTAATCAATATAGACATCATCAAAACACAACCCTATCAATCTCTCCCTTTTTAATGATGTCACTGGACAACTCATGGGATTGAAGGAGTGGATAATGTTCTAAAATGATCTAATATGATGTTATCCTTACTATGCTTACCAAATCAAACCCATGTAATGTTGATATTTCTCCCCCTGACATTTTCAAAAGGTGGGAGTAGCTCCCCCTGACTTGATGCATTGATGAATCATTTTTCTATACACTCTCTCTCAGAAATTGTTAAGCTAATAAAGTATAGGAGATGAGAGGAGGTTACTGATATGACTCTCTCAAAAATATTGTAGCTAGATGAAACCATAGAGATGAGCCAATGTAAACTAATGAGCTTGCTTAAGAATTTCTTTTACCAAGAAAAATAAGGTAACCTCTCAATATTTAGACTATGCATGTCAAATGAAAATTTTTATCTATAGGATGCAAGAATGATTTTGAACAGAGAAATTTTCCATCCATATTTGAATTCAAGTATCACAATATTAAGGCTCTTTAAGGTTCCTTAAGAATTTTCTTGGCTGGGTTTAAAACTCTTGTAATGAAATTCTTCCCTAGCACACATGACCTAAACCAAGTTAAAATCCAGGCATCTTGCTCTTCTATTAATTCACATTGGTTTGACACACTTTTTTTAACATGAGCCATTGTTTCAATTTTTAAAGATTACTCAAGATGATCACTTCATTGGTTTTATATGACTATTAATCAATATTTCAAAATAGAACATGCATTAACTATCATAAAAAATAATACTAAAGATGATTAAGAGTGAGAAGATTAATACCATATGTGGGATGGCCTTTTATGATTTCCATCCCATAGATTCCTTCTTTGCTTTCCAAATCCTCTTCTGCTTTGATAGCCAAAATTCTTCCACTTAGTGCTTCCATGTGCCATATTCTGAGCTCTCCTTAGAATAAATTTGTGAGACCCCGGTCCTAGAAAATATTAAATAGAAATATTTAATCATGAAAAAATAATTTTTTGAGGATTTAATTAGACTTGTTTAGTCTTGGGGTCAAGAAAATATGGAAAAGAATTAAATTTAGGGACCTAAGTGTTAGAGGAGCAAAGTTCGAGAGCCAATTGAACTCTTCCGAACAGCGGAGGTCTGGCCATGTGGAAGTCTGGCCACCTCAGTTGGTCGCGTGGAAGCTCGACCACGTGGGCTGCTGTGTAGACAACCACTCTGGCATAAGAGACAAGAGATTTGGAGTGGGATGAGATCAACCCAGCTTCCAGCCAAGAAGGGTGATGTCATGAAACACTTCGGCAGAAGGAGCCAAAGGTATGTGGCTGAGTGGGCTGAGGTCAGCCGCTACAATCCAAGATTGGACGGCTAGTGGGACCACTTTTCATAAGTGGAGCCGTTTTTATGTCTGCGACCGTCCGGATTAATATTCTAACCTTCACCTATAAATACCCTTCCCATTCCCTCCGTTTTGATACAACGCCAACTGAGAGCTTCTACACTCTCCGTTTCTCTCTCTAGAAACTTTGTCCGAAGGACTTCAGTTCGGCAAAGCTTTGAACCTTCATTATTCAGCTCGGCAAGCTCATCTCTCATACCCAAGTGCTCGGCAAACATTCTGCCGCACAATCCAATCATCAACTAGTGTTCGGCAACTCTCAGCCATACATCCAAACTTCTTAGAAGCATTCTTTTAGCTTTGGACAATTGTCACTAGCTCAGAGGTCATTCTCCGGATTGCCAGACTTTTTAATTCAACTTGGAAAAACTTCATTTCATCCGAACAGCTCAACAAAGACCTTGTTCACATAAGAATCTGCTCGGAAAAATCATTTAAGCTCAGATCATTGGACCTTCGACACATTGAACTCCGGCCAAAGGTATAATTATTGTCTTCGATTATTTTTATGTTCGGTAAAGGCCATAGAATGCTAAACTGTTCTTCGACAGACTTGAATTTAAGTCTTGCCTTGATAATTTTGCTTCGGCAGACTTATCCGGAGTCTTGCTACACACTGTTATTGTCATCCCTATGAGCGGCCATTATTTTTGTTTCAGCTCGACAGAGTTTGTGCTCGGTCAAATGAGCTCCACTGCACAATTATTTGTTCTCTGCTCGGCAAATCTAGCAATTGGCTAAGATCTTACCCAGATTTCATTATTTAGCTTGGCCAAGTTTTATCTATGGCCATCCGCACTCCCATACATGTGTTGATTGATTTAACATCGCTACTGTCCGAAGCAATTGTACTCGGCAGAAGTCAGTCCGTTCCTTGATTAAATCAGCTCGGCTAGAACCTTAGTTGTTTGGGCAATTGGCCCAAGACCCTTAAAACTTTCCTCCGGTCATTTTCGACCTATAACCAAATTTAATTGAACGTTGATATTATACCTAAAGCCTTGAAATGTCTTTGTATTTCCATTCGGCCCAAAATAGTGTTCGGACCAAGATATGACAGTTCGGCACTAGGACAACTGACTGTACTTTAGCTCGACAGATCATTGAATAGCAGACCTGAGCCTCCGGCAGTCTATCTATGAGCAGGACATTGAATTTATGTCTAGGTGAGTCTCCGGACAGACCGCAGTCCTTCGGCCAAAGACTTAGTTGAGTCTCTTCTAGGTATGACAACTCGGCAAAGAGACCTCCGGTTAGATTAACCTTCGGGTAAGTAATAGGCCTAAGCATTGTCTTTCTGTGACCAGATTACTGAGCTCCGTGCATAGAGCCTTCGGAAAGCTTTGCTTCGGCCAAGTTCAACTCGACAATATTTTTTGGACAGTAGCTTTATTTCACTAGAATATTAAGATGTGATGTATTATCCAGATTTGGGCTAAGCATTCATTAAGGAGAAAGAGATCTAGGAGCTTAAGGAAGTCTCGATTCAGGTGAATCTCTAAATACCACTTTAATCGTACATTTTCAAGTGTTTTTCCTTTGAAATTATGTTTATGGTTATTGAACCAAGAATGCTATCTTATTTCCAAGAAATTTTGAGAATATGGAAGATGCACAAACTTTTATTTTCACATAGATGAACAAGATGAAATTGTTGATTTGATGAAGAAATAAGCATGAAAGTCCATACGACAGGGATTATAATGAAATTAAAGCAGAATGAAATTGAAATGGAGATGAACTGGAAATAAGGTGCTCATATGATGAAAGCACAGATATGAGCCAATTATTGAAATGCTTATACGACAAAGGCATAAGGCATGATTTATTAAAATGCTTATACGACACAAGCATGATACTATGAAATGAATATGCTTATATGACACGAGCATAGTGCCATGAATGAATAAACGCTTATACGACACAAGCGAAAGACTAGATATCTGTATTGATGAGATGATGGATGCTCATACAACAGGGGCAAACAAATGAAATAAATTGAAAGAAATGACTGAATGATAAGTCTATACGGCAGAAGCTAAATTTACAGAATGATGAACTACAGATTTGAAAAATAATATACAGGTTGGACTATGATCACATCAAATGAGAAAGCTGAGAAATTTACGGTGAAACACATTTATTGCTATTCAAATTTGAGCCTTTGAGCTATATTTTGACTACGGATCTAATCTTTCAGGAATGATATTGTTAATCCATTAAAATTGTACTGCGGTATATAGCGATTCACTCTAGCTTTTTAGCTTATGCATTTTAAAACAATTTCAAGTCAAGAGGAAGGTTAAGCTGGCAATAGCATGTCATTGGGATTTATGGAGACATTTTGTATTATTGCACTTTTGTTGTACTGGCTATCCTAAGCGTAATGATGTACCTTTTATGTATTAATGAGAAGATCAATGCACTACTTTGGTTTTTGTTCACATTCTTCCGCATAATTATATTGTCAAGAAATTTCTCAACTCTTTTATCTTAGGCCTTTAGCAACCTTGCTCGTTGGCCTGTCATGTACTCATCCTATGAATGGGATGGGTCGTGACAGAAGTGGTATTAGAGCTTCGAGTTGATGAATTTTTGAACAAGCCAGAGCCAGGAAGCAAGGCACGCACTTAGAACCCAAATGTGATATCTTGGAGATGAATTACCTTGGAGATGCATGCTAATATAAGAAATACTTATACTATGAGTTTTGTAGCTATGTCTAGCAGCGATTCGGATCTCTCTAGCAATGACGGCTACTCTAGTGACGATTCCTATAGTCACCATGAAGTTGGACCTCAAGGGGTAATTCCTTTGGAAGAAGATGTGATGGAAGCAATGCTTATCGAGGATGCTACGCATATGGCTTGTAACATTGCGACATAGGTTGCATATATGAATATGCATCGTACCGAGATGCAGATTCGGGCCATGATTGACTATCGTCTTAGGCTCAGAGAACAAGCTTGCTCTATGGCTAGAGAGTGGATTCCACAATGGAGTCTTGATGAGATATTTATGATAGCCTTGCATCATCTTGATGGCGATGAGGAGGTAGATGAAGAAGAATCGGAACCAGAGGAGAATTTTCTGGAAGAAGAAGACATGATAATAGAAGAAGAAGAAGGCTTCAATGCAGATCTATAGACAGTAGATGGTCTAGTCGACGTACCTCTCATCTTTGATGAAGATCTTGAGGAAAACCTAGAAATAATCTATCAAGAATGGATTTTTCCTCCTTATGAGTGGCCTAGCGACTCAGATGATGAGTGACGATTTATTAGTCGCAATATCCAGAGTATTTTTGTTGTGTACCAGACACATTTATACAATTATGTTTTCTTGCATTATGTTAAAAGTATTTCTATCTTTTGATTAAAATATTTCCTTATTAGAATGTTTAATACGCGAGCGAATGGTCAAGAACACTACGAAATTGCTGAATTACGTGATATGATGCAGACATTAGCTAGAACCATCCAAGCTCAGCAAGTCACGATTGAGCAGATGCGACGACAACAAGAACCTGTGGTTGAACCACCAGTGAATCACGAGGATGAAAGAGTTAATCCGGCACAACAGATTCATAACGTTGCAGCTGTAAAGGAGTTTCTTAAACTCAAACCTCCGACTTTTCCTGGAGGGATGGATTCTATCAAGGCGAACGAATGGGTTGCAGAGCTAGAGAAGAATTTTCGTCTTCTCCGATGCACGAATCTACACAAAGTTGAAATTGCGTCATATCTATTGGTAGACAAAGCCAACAGATGGTGGAATTTGAAGAGTGTTACTGAACCCAACATGTATTGGGAAAGATTTTTGGAGAATTTTCGTGAGAAGTTTATGCCTCGAGCCATGCAAAATGTTAAGAGGATGGAGTTTGAAAACTTGAAGCAAAGAGGAGCAATGACAGTAGCTGATTACGAAGCAGATTTCACAAATCTCGCTGTCTACGCACCGTACCTAGTTGCAAACAATGATATGAAGGCTCAGAAGTTCGAGGAAGGACTTAAACCTGAAATAAGGAAGATTATTCGTCCTTTTCAGCTACCTACATATGCTGAAGTTCTAGACAGAGCTATCCTGGTAGAATAAGATGTTGATGATGCTAGGCGATTTAATGAAAGGAAGAGAAACCAGGGCCAAGGAGGACCCAACCATTCAAAGAAGGCAAATTATGGAAGGAATCAGTAGACAAACCAGAGAGGAAGAAACAATCAACCAAGACAGAAGTCGAATTATCCCAAGTGCGGGAAGAATAACGAAGGAGAATGCTGGGCAAGAGGGCCTACGGTGTGCTATGGATGTGGTCAAACAGGACATTACAAGAATGCTTGTCCCAATGTACTTCCACTTACCGGAGAAAATGCCGTGCCTGTCGTGAACCCAAGGAATGATGTTAATCAAGGCAACCGAAATTAGAGGCAAGGAAGGGCGTTTGCTATTGTTCCAGGCGATCCTAGGAATGATGAAGGGATCATAGCGGGTAGAATTTCTATCTGTGGACTCCCTACTTATGTGCTATTTGATTCTGGATCTACGCATTCCTTTATTTCTACGATGCATGTTGGAGAGATTGATAGAATTCCTGAACCATTAGATTATGATCTTTTAGTATCGCAACTCACGAGTAAGGGAGTCTTGTGCTCAACAGTTTTGAGGAACTGTGAAGCTATTATCGAGGGAGTGTCTATGTTTATGGACTTGATTCCCTTAACCATGATGCATTTTGATGTGATCATTAGTATGGATTGGCTATCCAAGTTTAATGCAAAAATAGATTGTACTTCGAGGTCGATTACCTTTGAAGAGCCCAAAGGTGGGGAGACAAAGCTTAAAGGGGAAAGGGTTATTACACCACCCTGTTTTGTTTCAGTAGAAAAAGCTCATCGACTTTTGCAGAAAGGTTGTCTGGGATATCTCTGTAGTATCTCCACAACTTTAGCAAAGGATTCCGCAGTGGCTGATATTCCGATAGTTCGGGATTTCACCGATGTATTTCCTGAATAATTGACAGGTATACCGATCGATCGAGAAATAGATTTCTCTATTGATGTCATACCTGGTTCTCAACCGATATCCAAAGTACCTTATCGAATGGCGACGACTGAACTCAAAGAATTGAAGATCCAACTGCAAGACTTGGTGGACAAGGATTTCATCAGACCAAGCTCATCACCATGGGGAGCACTAGTATTATTCGTCAAAAAGAAAGATGGAACCATGCGTCTATGTATCGACTACATGGAGCTGAACAAGATTACGATCAAGAACAAGTATCCATTACCGCGTATCGATGACTTATTTGATCAGTTGCAGGGAGTACAAGTATTTTCGAAGATTGACTTGCGCTCAGGATATCACCAGCTAAAAGTCAGAGCAGAAGATGTAGAGAAGACTGCCTTTCGTACTAGATATGGTCACTACAAATTTCTAGTCATGCCATTTGGAGTAACTAACACGCCAGCAGCATTCATGGACCTCATGAATCGAATCTTCACCGATTATCTCGATGATTTCATAATCGTATTTATCGACAATATTTTGATCTACTCAAAGAATGAGGAGCAGCATGCAACTCATTTGGAAACGGTTCTACAAATTCTATGAAATAAGAAGCTTTACGCGAAATTCAGCAAGTGTGAGTTTTGTCTCAAGAGTGTGCATTTCCTTGGACATATTATCAACAAAGAAGGCATTTCAGTGGATTCTTAGAAGATTGAAGTCGTGATCAGATGGCCAGCACCAACCTCGGTAACCGAAGTTCGTAGTTTCCTTGGACTCGCTGGATATTATCGACGTTTTGTCAAAGATTTTTCGAGGATTGTAGTACCAATGACGGAGCTTACACGTAAAGGAAAACCTTTCGTCTGGACTCAAGAACGTGAAGAATGTTTTCAAGAATTAAAGAAAAGGCTTACAACAGCACCATTCTTAGCTCTACCCAATGGAGACAAGAAGTTTATAGTCTATAGCGATGCTTCACACAAAGGATTGGGATGCGTTCTGATGCAAGATGGTAAGGTGATTGTATACGCTTCGCAGTAATTGAAGACGCACGAGAAGAACTATCCTACGCATGATTTGGAACTTGCAACAGTTATTTTCGCACTCAAGATTTGGCGTCATTATTTATACGGAGTTACTTGTGATGTTTTCACTGATCATAAAAGTTTGAAGTACGTTTTTACTCAGAAGGAGCTCAATCTCAGGCAACACAGATGGCTGGAACTTATGAAGGACTACAATCTCAATATTTAATATCATCCCGGGAAGGCTAACGTAGTAGCAAATGCACTCAGCAGGAAGCCGGAGAAATCATACCTAATACACCTTGCAACGATTATTGTGGAACTATCGATTCTCGAAGAAATCAAGCAACTACAAATGGAAGATCCCAAGTTAAAGAAAATTCGAGAAAATATCAATGACCAAGGGGAGTTTATTTTTCAAGATAGTACTCTCAAATTCAGAAGCCGAATATGCGTACCTGACAAAGAAGAAATCAAGCGGAAGATCATGGATCAAGGCCACAAGTCGAAGTTTGCAATTCATCTAGGGCAGACGAAGATGTATCAAGATTTAAAGAGATCATACTGGTGGATGGGAATAACGAAAGACATAGCAGAGTACATCAGCAGATGTTTGGAGTGTCAACAAGTGAAAGCAATACGGTAAAGACCAGCTGGATTACTTCAACCCTTGTATATTTCAAAATAGAAATGGGAAGATATCACGATGGATTACATTATCGGATTTCCATGATCAATCAAAGGCAATAATACAATATGGGTGATAGTCGATCGATTGACCAAATCATAACATTTTATTCCGATCAAGAATACGTATTCGATAGACCAAATGGCATCTACTTATCTACGGAAGATTATTCGACTTTACGGAACACCCGTATCCATTATGTCAGACAGAGATCCACACTTTGTGTCGAAATTCTGGAAAGCACTTCAGAAAGCTATGGGGACGATGCTCAATTTTAGCACAGCTTTTCATCCGCAAACGGATAGGCAGTCAGAAAGAACGATTCAGACTTTGGAAGATCTTCTACGAGCATATACGTTAGAATTTCAAGGAAACTGGGAGGAGCATTTGCATTGGTAGAATTCGCTTATAACAATATGTGGTAACCGGACCCACACCCTTGGAAGAAAAAGGGAGACATAGACTAAACACCAACGAGTCGGCATGGCCGGCCCTGCCACACCGAAGGGTCTGCACTACGACCGGCCCTTGGCCCCCGGATCGCACCCTTCGGCAGCCTTTGGCGCCGTCCCCGACCCATTACCGAACGAACCGAACCATCCGGAGGGCTGCCCTCCTGTCTCTGTCGTGGGGAATTCACCATATTACCCCCGTCCGTATGACTTAACCCGATCCACCAACCGTCCAGGCCCACCATGAGGCCCGTGACGTGCGGCCCACTCACCATTCGTGAGCCCCAAGCCAACATTTTCCTATAAATACCCTCTCTGGGTACTGTTCACGGGATCCCCCCCGATCGAATCTTTGATCCCCGACCGCTGACTGTCCGGCCTCCTCCATTTTATGCTTTAACTTCTTCTCCAAACGGTACTAACTTAAGCATCGGAGGCCCCGTTGGTTAACACCCCACCGGCGGGCACTCACCCTTGTGTTACAGGAGCCAAGCAGGAGGACCCCCTTCTTACTTGTTTGCAGGGACCACTCTCACCTCCGATCAAACCGACTCCTAGTGTCCGAAGGCCAAGCAGTTCGAGAAACTTCTCCGGCAGAATCAGGTCCCCACAATTGGCGTTCACGGTGGGACCTTAGCACCAGTTTCTGTGGAAATCATCTGCCTTCCCCTTTCCTCTAACTGCTCTCATGGAAGAAGGACGCACCACACCAGGAGTCCAAGACCCTCCTCTCCCCGTTGATCCTGCCCTTCACCCTCCGCAGCATGTCTCTATGGGGCTCTTTTCTTCCCCGACCGGTCTTACACCGGAGCTCGGTTCGGCCTATGCTGCGACCGTGGACCGGATGCTAAAGGAAAGAGACGCGGAGATCACCAAGCTCCGCGACCAGGTGGCACAGGCCGCCAACGCCGCCGATTCGGCCTCACGCTCCTCAGGACAGCAGCGCCGCAGGCGCAAATCAAGGGAGGACAGGGAGCGCAAAGGAAAAGGAGTAGCCGAAGGGCAAGAGCGACCGGCGGACCACTCGGACGGCAACGACAGGCGTCCAAAGCATCATGAGTCTGTCCCCCTTTACATTTACGAGGGAGGAGGAATTTGTTGAGGTTCAACCACAGGACTTCTGGCCAGAAACAGAGGATTCCGGTCAGCAGAAGGAGAAGCGCCATCGCGATCGGGAAGAAAGGCACCGTCACCGCTCTCCGGCATCAGATGACGACCGAAGGGAGCATCGGCGCCACCGAAGGGACCACCAAGCCGAGCGTCCCTCTGGACAGGCTCTTCAGGCTGTCGATGCTCGCCTGGAGCAGCTCAGTCTCTCTTCCTTCTCTCGAACCATCGATTCGGCCGTCCTCCCTCTTGGTTTCAGTTTGCCCAAATTTACCAGGTACGACCCAAAAACCGACGCCTACACCCACCTCATCTACTACCGGCAGATAATGGCGCTCTACTCCTCAAA
>NMUG010006392.1:0-12614 GCA_002855965.1 Monotropa hypopitys | reverse complement strand
TACAATGATCAATGGAAAAGGTCACCTACAGCTCAGATCATGGGTAAGACGACTCAGGGACAATAGGTTTACAGAGAAAGAAGGAACATGTAAAACCGAGGATAAAGGAATAGACGGAGTAGCACGGATTAAACCTTTCCTAGAAACAGAGGAAACAGTGTCATCAGCAATCCTTACTTTGTCACTCCCTGAAGAAGGCTTATAATCTAAGAAAAGGTTAGAAGGTCCAGACATATGGTCAGACGCACCAGAATCAATGATCCAAGGTAAAGAGTGGTGAGACAAAAAAACACTGTCGGGGCTGACAAAAGTACCTCCAAGAGCAAGTGAAGCAGGAAATGCATTCTGGGATGTATCTGTAGCTGTGAGTGAAGGCTGTCGTCCAAGAACCCGATGAAGGACATCCTCAAGTTCTGTTGATGTCATGCCTGAGAGAGAGTCTGAAGATGGAGCAAGAAAAGTATCAATGGAGCCAGCCTGATGAGCACACGAAAATAGGTGAGACCCGCGTCCTCTACCCTGACCAGATCGTCCTCCACGATGGCCAGAACGATCTCCACGCCCCCTGATGGAATCCCATGAAGCTTCCAGCATGTCTCACGGGTGTGTCTAAGTTTGTGGCAGCAATCGCAGAATAAATGTGCCTTTCCCGAGGAAGATACAGAAGTGGAAGACCCCAGTGGCTGCTCTGAAGGTGGAGCAGAAAGTAAGGCTGAACGGTCAGATGAGACGGTAGGCATCATAGCAGATCAGCGACTCTCCTCATTTTAAACATATCCAAAGGCCTCCTGAAGACTCGGAAGAGTCTCCAAACCCAAGACCCGACTCCGTACAGGGTCAAATTCGATATTGAGGCCTTCTAGGAACTTGAAAACCCTTTCCTTCTTAATGAATTTTTTGTACCCAATAGAGTCAATCGAACAAGCAGGTTTATAATCTTGAAGGTGGTCCAATTTATTCCAGCCATTACTCAGAAATGTAAAATACTGAAGCACAGACTGTTCCTCCTGAACAGATCGCTCGATAGCACGGCGCAACTCAAATGCCTGTGAAAAATTCCCCTTCCTGGAGTACGTAGCTGCCACAGTTTCCCAAACATCCTGAGCTGTTGCCATAGACAAATAGCTCTCCCCAATATCAGGAATCATAGAGTGAATTAGCCAACCCATAATCTGGGAGTTAGTGATCTCCTATTGGTCATACTTGGAATCTGTAAGATCAGGAGCTTGGATCCTTCCATAAACATAACCCATTTTTCCTTTACTTTTCAAGAAGAGGATCAAACTCTGCGACCACGCTAGATAGTTCTGATCATTGAAAAGAGAGGTGGTGATTTTGATGCTTGGATTGTAGCTTTCCCCAATGGGAGGCAGGAGGCTAGTGGTAGTATCACTTGCAAATTCAGCCATCGGACCCAGCAAGGAACCCCAACAACAAATAGCAACGAGGGGAGAATAGACACAAGAAATGCAACACTCGATCAAGGTAGGTTTGTCGGGTTTTCTGACATAGCCACAGAACGGTTGTGAGTTCCGCCGAGGATATCAAATATTACCGACGGACTAGGCTGACTCTCAAAAAAGGAAAAAACACATGCATTAGCCATGAACGGGCTTACCAGACATCAGTGCACGCTGTAGGAGACCTGCCGGAAGGGTCAAGTGCAGTGAAGAGCTTCCAGATTGGATTCTGCCATGGGAGAAGTGGCGCACGGCATTACTGGAGAAGAAGGAACAGAGTCACAGCGGAAGGAGGAGGAGCCGTGCAGAGGTAACTCGAGTTCAGAGGGCATTCATGGTCGGCAACGGAACCAAGCGCAGGTGATGGAGCAATGGCCGAAGAAGACGCCGGTCGATGGGAGCAATGACGATAGCAGGCGTAGGCGATGGAGCTATGGCCGAAGAACTCGGCTCTGGTTTTGAGAGGTAGAGCGACGGGGTTTAAAGGCATGCAAAGGTGACCATCGTCCAGTAACAGCAGGCACAGGCGACATTCATGTCCCCATGGCAAGCAGCAGCCGGCGATGGCCGCAGAGGGGACCGAGACCGACCAAGGGAGGCGCGACTGGAGGAGAGGTGACGGGCTTGAGGGTTGAATGGGAGGAGAGGCGACGGGCTTGAGGGTTGAGCGGGAGGAGGCTGAATGGGAAGAGGGCCAAGGATAGGGTTACAGCTCTGATACCATGAAGACTTGTGTAGTGTACAAAGCTTAGGGTGTGAGGGAAGGCTCACACTCCCTTTTATATTAATGATAAAGAAGAATTACAACTGGGTCCCTAGAATAGGGAGAAACGCATAAAAGACACTAAAAAGATAAAGAACATAACATAACACAACAAAACACAGATATTCTAACAATACACATACACATATATCACGAGGTTAGGGGACTCTACCTCTTTGAGCCAAAAACGTTTTCACCCTAGGTGAGGGGTCCTCAACACTTGCACGAACTATGCACGTCACTAGGATGGCTTCCACGAGCTCTACAAGGTTAGACCTTGAGATTTTTGCAAAATCCCAAGTGATTCACCTTGAGTTTAGAGAGAAGGGATAGAGATTTGAGAGGAGATATGAGAGGGACATAGAGAGAGAAGGGGGGAAATGAGTTCTGGACGAACTTAGGGCATCCCCACGCATATAGGAGAGGTTAAAATGGATGGGAAAGGACCAAAACACCCTCTATTAATTTCCAGAAAATTGCCTGAAGGGGGTCCGATACCGGTTGCGGGGCATGCGGGTACCGGTACCGGGTGTCGCTGCCCGCAACCCTTATGGTTGGGGAGCGGGAACCGGTTTAGGGAGGGGTTCCGGACGCCCCTTGCTCGCGGGGGTACCGGTTGCGGTCCGAAAACTGGTTTTTGGTTCCTCAGATGGTCTGCCTTCCCTTGTGCTTTGGCACTTGGGAACCGTTTTTTCGCCTCCTCCGGTACCGGTTCCGGGTGCCTCTGGCCCGAAACGTGCTACGGAGTATTTTGGACGTCAAACCTTCATCCAAACTCCGAATTGAGCGATTCAAGTTGTGTTGAATTCGCAATTGAATTTTCTACGACATTCTAAGATTAATCACCACTATGAAAGGAAGATTTTGAGATCAAGATCAATCAAAATCTAAAGAATAGAATTTAAGAATTGTAAATATAATTCAAGAAATTCTAGACCGTTACAATCCACCCTCCTTAAAGGAATTTCGTCCAGGAAATTTACATCATCGACCACACAAGAACACAACAAGAGGAATGGAACGATCTTCTAGGAATCAAACAATTTCAGATATTTTCCTCGAGTCCGAGATGCGAACAAGTTCTTCCTCAACACTAGCTAGAACAATGCCCAATGACGAAGACAACATCCTTACAATTCGAGATATTAACATAAATAAGCAAGGAACTCATGGTTCCGAAGAAGGTTATCAAGCCACGAATGAGTCCAACAAGATGAATCTGGAAGGGATGATCCGAATCTCATGTTATATGCACTCCCGAATTCACTACTTGCCCGAATAGCCAAAGGTGCAACGATTTCAAAAAAAATTAAGGGGGAAGGATAACCATCTCAACCCCAAGCTCAAACCACAACCAATAACAGAGGTATCCATGATAAGGGATAAGATAGGATAACGTGAACAGTTACCAAGAAGTGCCAAACTAAGGAAAAAGAACCCACCGAAAGGAGGAAGACACCACGCTTCCGCTACATTTCACTACATCCAACCCACTTACACAGCTTAAGATCTTAACCACGAAGGGGAGGTTTCAAGTACCATGCCCCCAGAATACCACAAAGGAATCAGTACCTCCCAAACAAATATGAACCAACACTTCAAGAATCTGATATTTGAACGTCAACAACACATGCGAATACGATATGGACACGCCGATACGATACGGATACACCGATACGATACGGACGCGCCGATACGATACAGACACGTCAATACAATACGGACACGTCGATAAGATACGGACACGGCGATATGATACGGAAGGAATAAAGGAACCACAACCACCAAACTTGAAACAGAGATGGAACTCAAGATCAGTTCGCCACCAAGGACAGAAATCATGAGATCGATACACTTAAGGTCAACTACTTGACTGAACAACTAGCACTAATCCACAAATCTCCACTAGAGTCTCACACTACTCCATAAACTCTGAGACAACCACATAACTGAGTATAGAACTCTAAGACCAATTTCACACTAAACACCCTTTAATCAACAAACTCAAGAAAGACAGCAATCCTCACACATGACCAAACCCGCACACATACCTAGTGCAGTACCGGAATGACTCATGAAAGTTTGTTTTGAGATGCGCTGGCCAATCGCCTTCTCAAATCAATCTTCCCTAGTCATTTCTACACCACATGACGCAGACTAAGCACACACCAAGTCATGCCAAGCAACACTATATAACTAAGTCGGTACAATCGACTCAAGGAGACGCACATTCTACCCAAACATTATCAACATAACTGCACAAAATGAATAACACTTCACCTCACCAATCATTCTACAATACCCACACTCACCCGCTCACAGATCGACAATACCACCTACTCTCACAAGCACAATACTAAGAAGGGACATTCTTCCTAAATCAGAGGTGTTCAAACACCCGAGGAGCAAGGTCATAAGAGTGATGACAGTAAACCCAATTCGCAGAACGATTTCGCAAGAAAGAATGCCCACAAGGAACCAATGCGCACAAGCGAAACAAGAGTATGATTGGAAGATAGGGAAGTCCACAGGATCCCACTATCTTCTCCCATAACAAGGAATGATGACAATGGGCAACTCCTCTATGTCAATACTCGCTAGAAGAGAGCCAGACGCATAACGTGTGGTTTTGCAAATTTGAGAAGGCAAATACACGAGAAGGGGTAGGTAGATCGCACTATATCATGAAAAGAGCACACTACTGCCCCACCAATGCCACAAACTCCGATACTTCACGAATCATCAACAAGGATACGACGGAGGATAAGAACAACATAAGAATCTAGGTAGGGATAAGTCAGGAATCTTTCAAAGCAACGGGCTCCTCCCATTGTTGCCAACCAACATCGATGAGATACGAGAAGATAAAAAATATGATAAATACATCAAGGAGTGGTCAACTCTCAAAGCACTTGAGATCAAGCCATCTAACACTGGCTAGAGTAGCGCACAAACACATACCATCAATGCTTCAATCAAAGATGGATCGATACCGTCGTCCACCCGCACAAATCCGTAGAGATAACGAAGATGAGGAACGATAGAAGGACGAACAACGCTCACCAATCCACAACACTAATAGACATACAAAGGATAGGCATGCCGAAGGTAGCATACAACTAGGGCATCACATAACCCACGCGGTCAAGGATAAGAATCTTGACCCCATACGAGAACGTGTGGTCCAAGTGGGGGAGATTGTGACACCCTAGTCTAAGGTGTCACCTGGAGTCCCGGAGGGGAGATCCGAGTCGATGGACAAGTCCCACATCGCTTGTTGGATGTAAGTTGTGTGTACTATAAATAATAGATTATGAACCTGCCTTGCACAAGGCCTTTTAAAGCCGTGCGGGAGTCAAAGCCCATTGGAACATCTCAGTTAAGCGTGCTCATCCTGGAGTAGTCCAAGGATGGGTGACCCCCTAGGAAGTCCACTGGGACTTGGCGGCCAAAGCGGACAATATTGTGCAGGGTGAGAGCGGGTCGTTACACCATGTGTGCGAAGCAAGTATAGAAGTAAACATGTGATGCATACATGTGATGCATGCATGGAGAACCCGAAAGGTTTTGAAAGAGTTATCAAGTTAAGAATTGGTTTCATTTCTTTCAAGTTTCAAGACCAAGTATTTCCAAAACATTTTCTAAAAGACCAAGTGTTTCCATGTCAAGTCCACTAACTTATCAAAATAAGGTTTTCCAAAATATTTCCATCTTTCCTTATCAATATAAGGTTCATCACTATTTATGATTTATATAGAGTTTAGGCACACCCACGGGTGTATCCCAGATGGTAGCAAGGCGTGGCTGATTAGATTCAGCCTTGCTTAGGTCCGGGGCTCGAATCCTGGCGGTGACCAGAGATCACCCTTGTGTACCTAAGTGTACAGGCAAGGCCACGTACCTAGGGACCGTTTGGGAAGGCCCGGATTTACTCCCTCACGTGCTTCTGGGTGGCGGCAGTGATGGAGCCCTCAATGGTGGGGTACATCATTTTTTTATATAAAGTTTAGGCTAATTTCGCATTAGTCGCTCGTCAACTGACTAACCGTGATATTCCTCGTATTACCCGACTCGACGGGAAGGTCCAGTCAAACCCCCATTGCGCAATATCGTAAACGTAGAACGTTCACGGATCAAAATCCCATATAAGATATCCAACTCAAAGGATCAAAATCTCATATCATCCACCACTTGAGTTTCTTGTAAAATCCTTTGATTAAGAGCGTTGACTACGACTCGCAACTGAGTTATAATCAAAGTCGGATGACCTTCATCTGTGCATTGAAAAAAGAGCAAAAAGATCAAAAGATCTAAAAAGAAAAATATATGCATACTTTTCAGTCTTAACACCTAGTAACCGGGCCTCATGCCTTAGTAAACAGCGAGTGTTCGTGTCAAACAGTAAAGAGTTTCAGATTTGCTATACGTGGCTAGCTTGGGTTCATAGCCTTTTGACTCGAGTAAGTAAGTCCGTTGGGATGTTCTTTACACCTAGTGCTCTAAAGTCGTTTGGTTTGGGTGTCGCTGACCTAAAGTTCACTACAAATGTCAATTAGAAAGCTTTAGGGACTCAGGCCTTGAATAGTCGTATAAAAAAAAGAATATATATATATAGGGTCCCGTTCTATGGACCAACTAACTTACCAACTGTCTTACCAACGCATTAAATAGAACGTGTTTTGGGCACAACTAACATGATCCAAACCGTTCACGATTTTTAAATTAATAAAATATATAATCCTGTAAAAATGCAGCTCAATCGGATATCGATAAGTGCTTCATCCAAACAGTTGCATGTAACACCACTTCCTATCAAGTTTTATGTGCAACTGTTTGGATGAAGCACTTATCGATATCCGATTGAGCTTCATTTTTGTAGGATCATCTATTTTATTAATTTGAACATTGTGAACGGTTTGGATTATGAAAGTTGTGCCCAAAAACACGTTCTATTGAATGCGTTGGTAAGACAGTTGGTAAGTTAATTGGTCTATTGAACCTGACCCATATATATATATATACCATGCACAATGGAGTTGAAAAAAGGCAGTTATGTTGTGTCATGGGCATCTCGGTGGATGTTGAGGTATTGAGAGTGTGTGTATTGTTTTCGATTTTAATGAATTCCTTTGTGTGATCTTCACTTATGCGCATGACTTGTGACTTTCTATATCCAATTATCTGTGGCTGACCTAGTTTTGTGCTAACTTGGATTTGGGTGCTCACTTGTATAACGTCATTAATGACTGAAACATCATAGCCTTTATCTTTTGTTTCACTCTTATTAGTTCTTTGCGGATCATCGATTGAGTTGAGATTGTAATTAGATTTCTTTTTCTCAATGTTTGTGGGTGTTCATTGTTCATAACCTTCACAAGATCTTACTCGTCCTACTCGGGCCGCCCAGGGGTTTAATTAAAGAAACTATCTTTGATGTCATTTAAAATTTTTGTTTTAATTTGTTTTGGTTTTTAACTTGCATCGTGGAGTTATTTTCTTTACTTGTGACTAGCAAAGTAGAAGTTAGGGGTGTGATTGGTGCTTAGTTGCACCCATGTAAACATGTTACCTTATAGTCTAATTTATCTCGTCAATGCTGTTATTTAATGGTTTATCATATTTTCAGGTTTCGATGATCATTAATTGTGAAAGAAGGCTAATTGAGTGCAATTTAAGAGCTTGCAATAAAGTAAGGAAGCATTGGAGGTGTCCCATAAGTCAAAACAAAAGAAAGACAAGAAAAGTGCAAAATGATCGATCGGTTATCAATATGGTATCCATCGGATTGCACCGTCTGCAAATCGATCGATCGGTTCGTAAGAGATCGAGCAATTTGTGCCAACACAGAATATTAAAATAATGCATTTTGAAGCAAAAAGGTAATTCGGAGCTTATAAAAGACAAACTGAAGCTCATTTTTTGGTATCTTATATCTTATATTGGTCTAGGAAGCTTGCGAGAGAGAAAACCACAACCTCCATCATCATCATCATCCACAATCCATGACCGCCACCAACCAAACTTCCAACATTGTCGCCATGAACGGCTAATCTCCTCAGTACTGGGCTAAAATGAAGCTCCGATTCAAGTAGTATGTTCGCTTTTATGTAAGGTTTTATGTAATCTTATTCAAATAATGATTGTAGAATTTTGATGGTTCTCGGGTTTGTGAAATCGATTTAATATTTTTCATACAACTTTTGTATTTGCATTCACGATTGCAAATAGCATTATACAATGGTTTTCTTTGTTACGTTTTGTGGGATCGAGATAGGTTATTGTGGCGCTCCGAAATTTTGTATATTAATTTTTGGAATTTTCCTTCTAATTTATTGATGATCCTATCATTGAATTTATTGGTGAGAATAAAATTATAGTGAGGAATCCTTAAAATTTTGCAAAATTTGATGTTTAGACCCTTCCCTACCGGTAGGGATTCATCACCTACTGGTACATATTATTTCAGTGTGGTCACCTTTGAGTAGGGAGGCTTTACTACCGATAGTCAGACCTTCATTTCCGAAAATAGTGGTCTCTGCCAGTAGGACGTCACTCCCAACTAGCACAAACTCCTCCACCACGGGCAATGTTCACTTCTCTACTAGTAGGCATTCATTTCCTAGTGGTAGGTCATGACGTTTAGCACTACAACTTTCTTCTTCTACCAGTAGGTGGCCAATTCCTACTGGTCTTCAGACAAAATTTTTAAAGTTTGGGGTTTCTTTATTTTTTACTCATATCTCCCTTTCATTCTCTCTACCCAAGCAACATCTATGACTCCTCCTTCTTTCTAACCTATCTCCCTCCCCATCACAAATTCATGGTTTTAGTCTTCTTGAACGTGGTAGATCGGCTCACCCTCTACACAACCATCTACATATCTACCATGTTTACGAAGAGCCCTCACCTAGGGTAGTTCGTCGTCCGAGCCGTCTTCTTTAAGTTAGGGTTTTCTATCCCTTAGATGAATGTATGTGTGATCCTCTCTTCCCCCTCCCTTGTATGTCTCATTCATATGTATATTCCATGGGTTTATTGTTTTCGAAGATTTATGGACTTAGGGTTCTTCATAGGTTCGAAATTGCTTGCACCATAATGTTAATCTTAGTTGAATCTTGCTTTAAATCCCTTCAATTTCATGATTTACCTTTCAATTTCAAAAATCCCTAAATTTTCGGAAAATCCTAGATTTTGTCTATCCTTATAAATTGGGGCTTTTGTATCTAGCATTCCTATAATGGTAAATTGATTATGAAATTGCACAATTGATAAGTGGAATTGCATTTTGATGCATGAATACATATGGGTCATGTGGAACCTCAAATGTCAAATTGGTAACTAAGGTTAGGAGGATATTTCCCTAACCCAAAACATGATAATTGAGAGTTGTTTGATATAAGCAATTCGTGCTTGAGAGAATTATTGGTGTGGACACCATTAGCACATGCCGATATGGACATGTATATCGACGTCGGGTTAAAAAGGCCCAATCATTTGCATTATGGATTTGCTAGTAGCAGTTTTTTTTATGTTTGTTTTATTTTTTTGACCCGTTTGTTTTGGGTTTTTATTTTAGTCTATGTTATTTACTTGGGCCTTATTGTTTTGGGCACATATCCTTTTAGGGTTAGACTCTTATTTATACCCTAAGTTGGGAGTATTATGGATTATTGAATGATTAAGAACTTTGGTTTTCTCTTGCTTCTCTCTCCTTCTCCATCTTCTCTTCTAGATCTAATTCTACATCAACTTTGGTATCAGAGCAAAACTCCGATCCCGTGAATAGTTCTTTCATTGTCACAGTGCACGGCACAGATCCGGCCATCACCCATTGCTGGCTCGCGAACACCAATCCGTCACCCAGCAGTCTTATTCATAGCAGATCCGGTCGTTCTATTTTCTCACACAGCATAGCCACATCAGCTCTATTTTCTAACACCGCCTACCAGTATCTTTACAAACCCTAATAGTAACCCTACCCACCCAGCCAACCCAAACCCTATTTCCTATAGTCCTCCGACCAATCCCGTACCACCAGTACTGCCGACCAAACTGATCAAATCCGGACGCCATCAACGTCGCAAATCCATTCACGAATAAGCAGCATGCGACCACCATCAATGTCGCAAATCCGACCGCCGTCTCGTCAATCCGGCACCACCATCAACGTCGCCAGCAGCCGGTGACCTCCTCCGGTCAAACCCCGCCATCGGCAACCTGAGGATGCGCCTTCACGCGCCACCTTCCCTGCGGCGCGTTAGATCCACGCACAGCGCGTCAGATCCACGCGCCCCTTCTCTCCACATGGGGGAGCGCGTACAGGGTCCCCGGCTCCGGCAATCACCACCAGCAGATTCGCCTCACTCCGGCGTCCTCCCTGTGACTTCAGCAAACTCTGACGACTTTCCGGCGACCTTCTAGTGTCTTTCCGGCGACTTCCGGCGACTCTCTGCTCCGGCAAACACCATCACCGGACTTGCCTCACCCCGGCGAGCCTTCCTATGGTTCCAGCGAACTCTGGCGACTTTCCAGCGAGATCCAGACCATCAGAATCAATTTTTTCACAGCTGATCCCCCGAGCATTGGTAACGTTGTTCCATAATTTTTGGTGATATTAACTACTCTCTATCGTAGTATTTAATTGAGTTATTGTGTGCAAGGCGATCCCGATCACTCCGATACTTATTCCTTTCAAACTAACCCGTTACCCGCAATTATTCCTTACTATTTTATAGCCGTCCTTACTTTCCTTTTATCTAGTCATATTTTAACCACTTGTTTATTTCTTTCGTGATTTGATCCTCCGTTTAAAAAAAAGTATACAACACTATTGCTTGCACCTTGTTTTAATTTATTTTATAATTTAATCAACAATTAGAGTTAACGTGTCTTTTTATTTAAACAGTCTAGGTTTATATTAGTCATAATTGCCAAGTCGTTATTGATATCAACAAGTTTAGTCATTGAATCTTGTATGCACCTACGTAGTGGTCGTACACTGACATTCTCTAGAACTATGGCAGACAACCAATTGCAAACCCAACTAACAGCCATCATTGAAGCTATTGAACGTCTAAATATTAGGGTGGACACAATTGAAGAACACACTAGGCCTAGGAATCCAGATAGAGAACTAGTGCAACACTGTAGGAATCCCTCACCTGAGCGAAATGATGAAAAATTAATGAAACATGTCAGAATAGAGGCCCCAACTTTTGATGGTCGTCTAGACCCTTGGGAGTTTACCAAATGGTTGAAAGATATGGACCACTTCTTTGAGTGGTACCAGTTCTCCGAGGAGAGAAAATATCGATTTGCCAAAATAAAATTGACAAGAAGCGCCCAATTGTATTGGGAAAGTGTTGAGAATCTGCTTGCTAGACGTCATGAACCACCAGTGGCAAACTGGGAAGAGATGAAAGTGAGACTTAAGCGCAAATATTTACCTTTGTCATATCATGGTAATTTGTTAGATCAATGGAATAATATCCGACAAGGTAATATGTCTGTCAAAGATTATATCACACAGTTTGATGAACTCATGATGAGATGCAATGTTCAAGAAGATGAGGCTATCATTTTGAGTCGATTTCGACGTAGTCTTAGTGATGAATTAAGAAGAGAGGTTGTCCTTAGGGGAGTCACCACTTTAGACGAGGCCTACACTCTAGTACAAAACTACGAACTAGTAACTAGGTCCCAATTTACAAGACGCAATGACATTCGTCCCCCTAACAATCGCCCTTTACAGTCAAACACTACTTCTGTTTTGGGACCACCTCCTAATACTCAGGTTGTGAAAGATAATAGAAATAAGGGGAGCTTACCTGAGGGTTCTAGGAATACCTCGCGAGTCCAATGTTTTAAGTGCCAGGGTTTTGGACATATAGCTACCAGTTGTCCCACCCGAGCTCTTTTTATTGAGGAGGACGAGAAAGTGGAAAACAATGAGTTTGTGGAGGAGCGAGTTTACGAACCCAATGTGGATGAATTTGAATGCGTGGATGAAGAGTGCGAAGATGATTTGGTGGCATGTTTTAGAACTATCTCCCCAAGTATAGGAGGAGCACATTTTTCTTCTAGCACTCCTCGATTAAGTGTTGTTCGGTGCACTCTCACACAAGCCCGTGAGGCGGAAGACTGGCGTTGCCATGCCATTTTCCATACTTAAACCAAAATCAATGATAAAGGTTGTAAAGTCATTGTGGATAGTGGCACTTGCATCAATGTTGTGTCTTCAACTATAATTGGTCGTTTAAGACTTCAGACTATTCCTTATCCTAACTCATATAGTGTCTCTTGGGTGGATACATCATCTATCACTGTAAAGGAGCGTTGTCAAGTACCCATTCAATTCCTTGATTACAAAGACAAGATTTGGTGTGATGTGA
>NMUG010006391.1:0-12614 GCA_002855965.1 Monotropa hypopitys | reverse complement strand
TATAGTAGTCAGGATGCTGGTCGGGATGCTCAATGAAAATGCAACTAGTGTGGTACACTGGGACATACTAAAGATTACTGTTGGGACAAGTAGGGTAAACTAGAGTATGCACATCAAGTATACCTCTAAACATGCTGCTTTGGGGTCTCATCATAATTCGGTTTCACACACTCCCTCTCCCTTGGATCAGATTCTCTAGAAGTTGAATGCACTTTTTAGTATCTCCTCTCAACCCGCTGCAACCATGACACATATAGCAAAGCTCTGACTATAAGCGAAGCCCCCAGTAGCTGGCGCTGGGATTGGTTCCCTCAGGACTATATTATTTGTACATTCTGGGGCTGGCTTTCAACTTTTGTCTCTGCATCTTCATTCTAGTGGCATTGTAGTTTGGCTCATCCATCTTTAGCTAAATTGTGTCAAGTTGTTCTGAGTGTTACTTCTATTTCTATTTTAGAATGTGAGGCGTTTCAGCTGAGCAAGCACAGTCGTAGTGTTTTCCCTCATAGAGTTGAGAATCATCATTTACAGTTTTTTGAGCTTATTCACACTGATATTCGGGGTCGTCTCGAGTCAAAAGTCCAAAAGGATTTTAGTATTTTGTTATTTGTTGATGATTGCTCAAGAATGACTTGGTTACATTTAATACAAGAACGATCTAAATTGCCACATGTGTTATCCAATTTTTATAATGAAGAATGTTGTAATCTGATGATGCATTGGAGTATACCCAATCGTCTGTCTTCTTTTTTGTACTGAATACTGATGGTGACATCATTCATCAAACCAATTGTGTGCACACTTCTCAAGAGAATGGTGTTGCTAAACGCAAGCACCGACATCTATTAGATGTTGCACACACTCCCATGTTCAATATGCATGTTTCAAAATAGTATTGGGAAGATGCGGTTCTTACTGCATGTTATCTAGTTAATTGCATGTCATCTTCCGTGTTGCATAATGAGTTTTCTTTCTCCATGCTATATTTGGGTGATACTATTTTTTCCTTATCCCCTAGTGTGTTTGGTTGTGTTGCTTTTGTTCATAATTTGGAACCTAACCTTGACAAGTTGGCTCCTCGATCTCTAAGTGTCTTCCTTGGTTATTCTCGGACTCAAAAAGGTTATAGGTGCTACAATCCTCTGTTGCATAAGTATTATGTCACTGCCGATGTTACCTTTTCTGAATCCACTCCTTTCTTTTCTTTCCGAGATCATCTGTGTCAGTCATTTTTTGAGTTGGTATTATCTATCCCCTCTGCCAGTCATTCCTACATCATCTCCTTTACAGGTTTATAAGTGAAAAAACATAAAAAAGGTAGCCATGCAAGATTCAGTTCCTTTATCGTATTTGCCTGTAGCTCCTGTCCCCATTCAACCGCTATCATCTTTTATGTCTGTGGCTCCTTTCTCTTCATCAACAGGTCCAAATGACCCAATTATTGCTCTTCGAAAAGGTAGTCGTACTTGTTCCTCTAAATATGCTATTTCCAATTATGTTTCTTTATATCGTGTTTCTTCTCCATACCATGCTTTTTCTACATCTTTGTCTTCTCTCCGCAATCCCACCAATTATGGACAGGCTTTGTCGTTGTCTGGTTGGAAAAGTATCATGGATGAAGAAATGTCTGCGTTATATCAAAATCATACTTGGGAGCTTACATTGCTTTCTGTTGGGAAGCATACAATTGGTTATCGTTGGGTGTATACGGTGAAGTATCATCCCAATGGTTCTGTTGAACATCTCAAGACCCAATTGGTGGCCAAAGGGTATACTCAAACATATGGTGTGGATTATTTAGACTCTCTGGTGGCTCGATTTAATTCTGTTCGTATTCTTATTTCTATGATTGTCCATTGTCATTGGCCACTATATTAGTTGGACATAAATATGCCTTTTTACATGATGATTTGCAGGAGGAGGTTTATATGGACCAACCATCGGACTATGTTATTCCTGGCAGTGAGCAGAAAGTATGTAGCTTGAAGAAGGCACTATATGGATGGAAAAAATCTCCTCGCGCGTGGTTTGGCAAGTTTAGTTCTGTCCTTAATCAGTATGGCTTTCAGTGTACCACCTCTGATCATTTGGTGTTTTGTCGTTCGTCGCGCGTGGTTTGACAAGTTTAGTTCTGTCCTTAATCAGTATGGCTTTTAGTGTACCACCTCAAATCATTTGGTGTTTTGTCGTTCGTCTAATAGTGGTGTCATTGTTTTCATTGTGTATATGGATAATATCATTAATTCTGAGACTGATCAGGGCGGTATTACAACCTTGAAGGTTTATCTTAGTCATCAGTTTCATATGAAGGACTTGGGTACTCTCATATACTTTATTGGCATTGAGATAACTCGTTCTAAGGAAGGTGTCCTTGTCCCAACACAAGTATACTTTAAACTTGCTTTCCGAGATAGAAAAATTGAGTTCTCGATCGGTTGATACTCGTATGGATTATCATGACAAGCCTAGTATTGACGAGGGGGAGTTATTTGATGATGTGGAACAGTATAGACGATGGGTTGGAAAGCTTATTTTGTTGTAATTTATCAAAATAAGGAGTTTGTTTTGGGGTGTTTTTATTAAATTCCCTTTACTTTTAAATGCTTATTTTAATATATTGAGAGTTTTCTCAAATTACCAAGTGACATGACTATTGAAAGAGTGTAATATTTCACCAAGTGATATGACTATTGAAAAGGTGTAATGTTTCACAAGCGACATGACTTTGTGAATTGGTGCAATGTTTCACCAAATGACATGACTATGTGAATGGGTGTATTGTTTCACCAAGTGACATGACTTTGTGAAGGGGTGTGTCTAGGCCTATTTAAAAAATCTAGATGACAATCATTAGACATACTCGGAAATTCAGGAATAACTGAATCTACTTAAAAGGCATTCTGTCTAGTGTTAGTTCGTTAATCTGCAGAAACGAATTAACATTCCTCGGTTCGTTTGTTATCTATTGATTCTCTATTCTGTCTGTCCTTCGTTTTGTGCGAACGCATGCAGAACAAAGCTTCGTTATATCCTCGAAACAGGTTTGCTGCAACTCGGTGCACACCAATAGGTTGGGGCAAACACTGTTTTTCGGACAACAACTCTGTAACGTGTCTCAAAGCAACTTCCATTGTCATTGTTTTGTTCCATATTTCACATGTTTGCACCAACAATCGAAAAACAGTGTTTTGATATCATGGCGTCTAAGTCTCTGCGACAGTTGACACAAGATTTTGTGAAGTTGGACGAGTTTGATGGTGGTAACTTCAAACGTTGGCAAAATAAAATGCACTTCATGCTCACAACTCTTAACGTGGTGTATGTTCTCACCACCCCCTACCCTGACAACAAAGAAAATAAACATTGGAAGAGGCTCGTGTCAGAATGAAATTTGAGAATGATGATTACATATGCAAGGGTCATATTCTGAATGCACTCTCAGATGCATTGTTCGATGTGTATTCCAATACGGAGACTGCAAAGGAGTTGTGAGATTCTCTGAAAGGACGATATCTAACAGAAGATGCAACAAGCAAAAAGCTTTTGGTTAGTCAATTCATGCATTACAAAATGATAGATAACAAATCTGTGATTGATCAATTGCATAAAATTCAGCACATTCTTAATCAATTTAAGATCAAAAATATGAACATGAATGAATCAATCATAGTGTCATCTGTGATTGATAAACTCACTCCTTCCAGGAAACACTTTGAGAAAAGTCAAGCATAAAACTGAAGATCTTACGCTGGAATAATTGGTTATCCATCTTCGGGTCGAGGAAGAGTCAAAGTGTCAAGAAAAAAAAAACATGGGGCTAATAACTCCAAGGTCATGTTAGTATTTTTAGTGTTGGCTAGTTTCCGGGACGAATATTTAAATCTGTTGGACTTGCGTTTTATTCAGTTCACATGGTTGAGGAAGGGCAGGGGTCCAAAAACAAGGGTAATCAGAATTGGAAATTCGGTAAAAGCAACGACTGGGGCTATAACCCGAAAGGGAAAAAGCCAAAGGTTGAATGTTGATGTTACGGTGAACCAGGGCATTTCAAAAAGGATTGCAAGTCCAAAAGGAAGAAATTAGAGGCATCAGGATCAAATACAAAGGGTAACTTTGTGGCTGTCATATCTGAGATTAATGTTATCGAGGATGCCGGAAACTGGTGGATCGATTAAGGGACTACGAAGCATGTGTGCAATGACAAGAAGGCCTTCACTGATTATGAACCAGTTGAAGAGGATGTTAGTTGGATAGCAGAAAATGAAGATCACTTATCAACGAGTGGTTGGGTTTTCATGCTGGCTGGAGGAACAATTGTTTAGGGATCTAACAAACAGAGTCTCATTGCAGATTCACCTATGGGAGCAGAGTTTGTGGCATTAGCATCAGGAAGCAAAGAGGCAGAATGGTTGAGAAGTATGTTGTGGGAGATACCCATATGGCCAAAACCTATGCCACCTATATCTTTGCATTGTGATAGTCAGACAACATTGTCACGGGCTTATAGCCAAGTATATAATGGAAAGTCCAGGCATATAGGACTTCGACATAGCTATGTGAGGAACTTGATCACGGATGGGGTGATAACCATTGATTATGTGAAATCAAGTCAGAATTTGGCGGATCCTTTCACAAAAGGACTAGCTAGGGAATTGGTGTAGAAAACATCATAGGGGATGGGACTTAAGACCACTGAAGTTTAATCACTCTTGATAGAAACTCGATCCAACACTTGTTTAACTTCAAGTCCTGGGTTCAATGAGCAAAGTACATCATATATTGTGATTGCAAGCATTTACTGGTTTTAAAACCATCCCATGGTAAAATGCTTGGTACCTATAATGTAAAACATGGAGGATGAGCTACTTAGCCTTAATAGACTTCTAACGGTATTGTTAGGACAAGGATGTTGTAATTATAGGGGCATTCCAGCACTCATGAAATCAGGATACAGACACACGGACAATCCACGTGTCGGCAATTTTTGAATACAGAATCGGGCAAGATGCGTGTGTGAGACATGTCCGGTTGTCATTCAAGGATCGCTAGTTCAAAGACAAGTCTACTATGCTTTTCGATAGACTTTGATGTGTTTTCACTAGGTGATGATTCAAATCGTGAGATACCTTCATTGATGTACAAGTCTTTCCATTCGAATCGAGATCTCATCTTATTTTGTAAATGGTGGGGGATTGTTGTAATTTATCAAAATAAGGAGTTTGTTTTGGGGTGTTTTTATTAAATTTTCTTTACTTTTGAATGCTTATTTTAATGTATTGAAAGTTTTCTCAAATTACCAAATGACATGACTATTGAAAGGGTGTAATATTTCACCAAGTGATATGACTATTGAAAGGGTGTAATGTTTCACAGGCGACATGACTTTGTGAATTGGTACAATGTTTCACCAAATGACATGACTATGTGAAGGGGTGTATTGTTTCACCAAGTGACACGACTTTGTGAAGGGTGTGTCTAATCCTATTTAAAGAATCTAGATCACAACCATTAGACATACTCGGAAATTCAGGAATAATTCTCTACTTAAAAAGCATTCTATCTAGTATTAGTTCGTTAATCTGCAGAAATGAATTAACATTCCTCGGTTCGTTTGTTTTCTATTGATTCTCTATTCTGGCTGTCCTTCATTTTGTGCGAACGCAGGCAGGACAAAACTTTGTTAAATCCTCGAAACAGGTTTGCTGTAACCCGGTGCACACCAATAGGTGGGGGCAAACACTGTTTTTCGGACAGCGACTCCGTAACGTGTCTCGAAGCAACTTCCATTGTCATTGTTTTGTTCTATATTTCACAAGTTTGGACCAACATATTTATCTCATTGTTACACGGCCAGACGTCACCTATGCAGTTAGTGTAATTAGCCAATTTATACAAACTCCTCAGCAGCCCCATATGCAGGTCATCTCTCGTTTGTGTTATATAAAGGGTGTCCCTAGAGGGTCTGTTGTACACAGCATCATAGTTGCTCACCGTCATGGGCTTCAATGATTGGTCAGGGAGTAGGAATGATAGGTCTACTTCGGGATATTGCACTTTTGTTGGTGGTAATCTTATGACGGGGTGTAGTAAGAAGCAAACCGTTGTGGCTCGTTCCAGTGCAGAGGCTGAGTATCGCATTATGGCCCATAGAGCTTCTGAGATAATTTGGATGCAATCTCTTCTTCATGACATGGGGATTACAACTCTTACTCCTATGAAGATGTTTTGTGATAATCAGTCCGCTACTTACATTGTTAATAATCCAGTGTTTCATGAGTGTACTAAGCACGTTGATGTTGATTGTCATTTTGTTTGTCATTGGTTGACACGGAAGCACATCATAACTCATGTTCGGTCTGAAGATCAGTTTGGTGATATTCTCAACAAACCCCTTGCTTGTGGTCCTTTTTCTATTATGTGTGGCACGTTATGCATGTTTCATCTCTATGCTCCAGTTTGAGTGAATGTAATTTGGGCTTAATATGTAATTATGGGTTTATTGATAGTTTATGGTTTGGGCATATTCTATATGGGCTTAGTATGTAATTTAGGGTTCTCTTATGTTTCTAATATAAATAGAATGAAGTTGAGATCTAGGGCAACTAAATTCTCTCTTGCATTTCTCTTTCTCCTCTCTTTCTCCCTTCTAAACTTTCACTGGACTCAAATTGTTAACAAAAGAATTGTGCATTACTCATGCTATGTGGATTTTAAAAGAATGAAGACAAAAAGCAAAAAAAGTGAAATGAGTCTCCGGGCCCGCCATATCTCTGATGCCTTCTGGCTTTGATTTGGGTGCATGATGCTAGCACATAATGCTCCTTGAGTTTCTCAATTTTTGGAGATATAGAGGGACACTATTTTACTAGTAAAACTTTCTGAGAGCAGACATTGTATGTGTATATTGTCAAAAGTTACATCTGTCACCAATCCTCCCCCGCCCATACCCCCATCGATTGAGGATTACATAAACAATATTAGTGTTGTTAAAAAATGACATCATCAGACATTCAGCCTAGAGCACGAATACCAAATCCAAAAAAGTTAAGCTGATTAAACTGGAAATTGGTCTGTGCACATGGATGTCCAGAACACCTTATAATTGATAATAACTAATTTTAATACAGATTGAATTACACAAGTCTCGCCAAACTGCAAAACATAGTTGCCAGAATTATTAAAGAAATCTTTGAGAGCACTCAAGTCAATTACTAGAATGACCCAACCGCCATGTCGGACATCAAATGTTGGCATGCTGACCACCAGCAGGCCACGATAACAGTGACTGTATCCCTATGACGCATGGAGAAAGATCATACACATCCACCCTCGCCTTTGTAGGCATGTAATGTTCAGGCTATGGGGGCACTCAGTAGTTTTACCGAAGTACTGATGTGGATAGCATAGCAGAGGATTACTTGGAGACTCGGGGCAACGTTATGTCCGTGTGATCGATAAACTTTAAACGGCCATAACTTTTGTTACGTAACTACGTTTTTTATTATAATATGTTTTCGAAAAGTTCTCGACGAGACAGAGGTCATGGAAAATCATTATATCATTTTCCCGCTGAGGAAATTGCAAAAAACGCTTCTAAATGTGTTCTCTGGACCGTTTTGTGTTTTGAGCTTTTCTTTTGTTATTCTTTAAACCCGGTTTGTCCCAGGCCCTAGGGTTTTGTGCAACATATTTAAACACTTGTTCGTGATTGTATGCGGCATATTTGGGGGAGATTAATATATTTTTGTGCGAGTTTGCATAGTTCTTTTCAATCAGTCGGTATTTTGTGAACCAACAATCGTTTGATGCCTTTTAGCTTGATATTCATTAGAATCAACAGGTTTTAGAGAAGAAATCCAACCCGGTATTCTACGGAATCAACGGCTAAGATTTTATTATCGTTTCCTTGTCTTGTTACCTGTATCAGTTGGAATCATAGCATAGTTCCGATTCTGATTCGTGCGTGTGATCATGTCGCCCAGACGCAGACAGGTTTAGAAGGTGATGGAGAACGACAGAACAGCTAGACTACAGCAGGTGGTGGAGAATCTAGCTGACAGTGTGACCACTATACAGATCCAGATGCAACAGCAACAACCGCAACGGAAATACCCGAATCCGGGTGTTGCGGAGGAAGGAGAATCAGATGATGCTGGAAGCGATGAGGAAGAGAATCCCTTCGCAGAGAGACAACCAGAAAGGAGATCGCTGTCGTGCGCGAATCAAAGTATAGTTTATATCCGAAAATTAACACAACTATGCAGTAGTGTTAAGTCAAGGGTCGAACACAAGAAAGGTGAAATGATTTCTTTTAATTAGATTAAGGTTCTTAAATTAGTTTTGGAAAGAAAGTTTGATTTGGGAATTGTTGAGTTTAAAGCTAAGACTGAATTGCAAGTGGAAATTAACTATTGGACTAACGGGGTTACGAGATATTGAATCTATTAGTTCACCAAATCATTGTTAACAATAAGCACAAATTGTATTTGGCACATCCAATAATCATAGGTTGTGACCCTATGGTTATGGTCGAAAGATATTTACGAACCGCGGGATAGCATAGTTGATCGCCGCTTAGCACGGCCCATCTCACTAGTACAACTCGTCTCAATGCCACGACTTGTCTAGCGGCATGATCCGTCTTACGGTGAATCAACTATCTTCTCCTACTTACGGGATCAAGCAAGCATCGTTACACACTCTACGACTATATATCGGTATACAATCGCACAAAATCAAAAGAATAAGCAACGTTCATTCAACGAATAAACAAGTCTATGGTGCATAACCAAACCAAATACAAATCCAAGGTAAAAACAATGATCAGGGGATTACAACATCATCGATATCACCCTAACCTGAGGATTAGCCGGCCATACTCATGGCGGCCGTGGGAGGAGATGAAAAGGAATGAATAGAACTCCACAAAAACCAGAGTAAAGAACCTTCAGACTTCTTTAACAGCCTCCTTCAATTGTTTTGAGCCAAAAAGTTCCTCATACATCACCCTAGTGATCCTTATATACCCCAAGGGTCTAAAATACCTTAAATACCTTTAATGATGTGTTTAGAGTTAATAAAACCCATTCAAATATGATGTAACCCGAGATTAGCCCAACACAAGCCCGCAATACCCCGAACTCAGCGTGTCTCGCAACCGGTTCCGGCCTCCATAGCTACCGGTTGCGGACGTCGTTGTTCCTCTCTTCTTGTTGTGGCTGTTCCCCAGATACCGTAGCAGAAACCGCTTCACAATCGATGATACTGGTATCTGGGATTTGTTGGGATACCGGTATCTGGAATTTGCTGGGATACCGATATCTGGCCATCTTATTGCGGTTGCTGGGACTTATGTGGGAACCGGTTGCGCTGTATATGGCAACCGGTTGCGAGTGATGCTGGGAAGATGGCCTCGGAAGCTTCTTTGGGGGAACCAGTTGGGTGTGCAAGGGAACCGGTTGCAATGTGTATGGCAATTGGTTGCTGTATTTCTTTGCTTCTTTGGATTTTCTCTTGATCTTTTGACACCCTTTGATGCTTCGACCTTCTTCAATATTGCTTAGTGCTTTACCATCTAGGAAACCTTGCATGAACTTCATTCTTTTGGCCTCAAATGCTTTCTTTCCTCTTTGTTTGGACATTCCTCGATTAATTTCTCGAATTCCGAATAACACTGCATCTCCCATAAAACTTATTAAATACATAGCTTAGGATTAACAACATGCATGTTTAAGGAACATAATTAGATACGTTTCTGTACCTATCACATCCTCCAAATTACACTTTGCTAGTTCCGAGCAAAGAAACAATTAAAAACAATAAATGACAATGAAGAAACAAATTGAAAGGCAATGAGGATAGTTCCTTTGAACCCCCAGGCGGCCCTGGTAAGACGAGTATGGTCTCGTAAGTGTTTTCAGCAGCGTTCACCCACAAAACACACTTAACTACGAAATGAACAAGCATCCATTGCTACCCAACAATTCAAAAGGTCTATCAAAGATGTAAGCAAGTGCTCTACAAACTTAAAGCAAAGTGTTCCAATTGTTGTCCAACCTAAACAAGAGAACTCTTTATTTTGGTGCATTTTAATCTTTGTTTGCCATCAAATCAAAGTCTCAATCGGTACTCGGCTAGAGTAAAACCACAAAATATGTGTCAAATGTGATTCAAGGACTCTATCTAGACTAGGATTCAATGCACACACTCAAGCCCCTACATAAGATTCATGACATCCAAATGCTCTTCTAATCCCTCTCGTCCTCATTTATTTTTTAAGAGAGTCGCGATTTTTTTCAATGGTCGTGCAAGAAATTGGTCTATTAAGCTTTCTAATTGGCCCATGTAACAAGTTTTCAATCAATGATTCCCGAACCAAAAAGTTTTAGGACATTAGGTGTATAGGACACCCTTATGGACTTACTTGCTCAAGCCAAAAAGGCTACAAATTAAAACCAACCATTTGAAAAATCTTCCTATAGCCGTGCAATGTATTGATCCATTAAGCTTTCTATTCAACCCGTGTAACGAACTTTCAATCAGTGACACCCAAACCGAATGGCCTTAGGACACTAGGTGTAAAGGACACCCTTACGGATCTACTTGCTCGAGTCAAAAAAACTACGAATCAAAACTAACCAAGAATGCTAAATCCTTTCATCCTCGCACCTTTTTATGCGAACTCTCAATGCTTGTTGAGGCTAGAGGTCTGGTTACTCGGTGCGATTCAGGGGAACAAGCGATTTAGACTATCATTTATTCTTTTCTGGACTAGAAAGGACAATCAAAATACTAGACACATGATTCCCACAAAGGTAGCTAAAGTGTGTGAACAAAATCCCTATCATGAATAATCCTGAGTGTGCATATGTAAGATTAATGTAGAATGACTCTATCTAAGCACCGATATTCGACTAAGACCAATGAAGTATTCATTATGTGTATTTTTTCATTTGTGCCCAAAATCTCAAGTTTAACCAAGATAACAAAATCACACCAAACTCTACCCGGATAAAACTCAATAACATCTATCAAGTACCAAAAGTCATGACAGGTTGCAATGGAGCTAAACACAAAATTTTTAAAAATTTCACGTGACTGAAAACATGCGGTGAATACCCTCATCCCCCAACTTAAAACAGACGATGTCTTCATTGTCCACAAAAAAAGAATAGAATGGACAGGCACGTAAAATAAAAGAAATAGAGAGATATCACCTGAGGGAGATCAGTATGAATGGCATTCCCCAACTTGGGCCAAATGGTCCTGCATATTAGTTCAACAAAAACATAAAAAAACAAGACATGTAGAGGAAATAAATACTAATCTAACCCACCATTCCATCACATAGAACATACGAGTTATATTTTTCTCCTTGTTTCACTCACTTAGTAATTGTTTAGAGAAGATATCTCACGGTATTCCTGGGTAGGTTGGTACACAGTAGGTTAGTCTCTCTCAGACACTCTTTGTGGCATTTCCATTATTGAGAGACTTCCAATCATCTTTCCCTTCCATCCCTACTTTACCGAGATAATCCCAGATAAAGCATCACTAAGGCTAGCTACGTGGGCGGCTATACTAGATCGTCAAACAGTCGTACGAGCACGGCAAACACTGGAGGTATCTCAACCTCCTTGGATTTTAAGTCTCTCAGACTTTATTTATCAAAGAAATTTAATTAAAGTAAAAATAAAAATAAATTGGGTTGCCTCCCAAGAAGCACCAAGTTTTATGTCTTTAGGCAGACGTCAATGAAGCGCTTATGGTGCCTTGTCGCATCCCGTATTTTGATACGATTATTTTAACGTTCATTAAACCGAATATTCGTGAATTAGCCCTTCGTTGATTATTTGTTTCGTTTTGGTATTGATTGGACGAGTGAGGAGGGTCGTGGGAGAGCCTTAGACATTTGTTTTAGTGCGTAAGACGTTGGATAGATGCGTTGAGACGAGTCGAGAACAACTTGGCAGTTTTTGGACGAAATCTGGGTTGGTCGTCCGGACCATACCATGGGCTCGTCCGGACGACGATGGCAGAAAGAAGAATTTTGGTCCAGGTGATGTTTGTCCGGACCATCCTCACCCTCGTCCGGACCACGAGTTTCGTCCGGACGAAACTCATTGGTCGTCCGGACCAAGACCCCCGAAGGGTGCTGGGTTGCATCAGGTGGCGTCGTCCGGACGACACCTCACCTTCGTCCGGACGAAAGTCGGCTGAAACTTCAAAATCGTGTTTAATAACGGGTATTTCGGTCTTTTAACTAGTGGGGCTATATAAGGCTTCTATAATTCGGGATCTCTCACAGAACCTCATATCTCTCTCTCTAATTAGCTCTCATCTCTCTCCCTCTCTCCTACAACCTCCATTGGAGACCAAAGGAAAACCTTGGTTTTGAAGGCCTTAGAAGGCTTGAATCAAGAAAGTCCGTGAATTAACGTTGGTCTACGGCTCCCGATCTACGCGTGACATACTACGGCTTCGTCATTCTCCCAATTTCGGATTCTAGGGTTTTTCTAAGCTACTCCAAGACTTATCTATGGCTTTTCATGTTTTTGGTTGTGCTTACCATTCCCCTTACTCAATCTTGTGCATATTAATGTAGAAATTTCGTA
>NMUG010006390.1:0-12614 GCA_002855965.1 Monotropa hypopitys | reverse complement strand
ACGTAAGGAATTTAAAAGGTAAAAGATTTTTGTGCTTTCAATATACGAAGAAAATGATGTATCCTACACATGTATGGCTTATAAAGTAAAAGCATTATATATGAAAGATGAAGTTCAACTAGTTGTCTGTTTTTACTGCGGCCAAAATGGCCATAAAAATATGAATGTAAATTGAGAAAGTATAAGAAATATGGACCCAAAATGCAATGGGTACCAAGACAAAAATGTTGTTTTGCATACTCTTAAATGGTGGTAAATTCCTTTCAAAACAACATCAGTTCTAAACACTTCATTGGCAAAAATGTGAGACAATCACATACTATTGGAAACTTGAAGAAAAAGGCCTCACATGTTCAAAATGGTAAGAGTACACCTTATGGTAAGAAACAAGGAGGTAAAAGTTACTCTTCTCACTACTTTCATAAAAAGGAATATGATTATGCTTTCAACGGTACATATATGCCATATGCTTCAAATGAAAAATCTTGTTTGGTATATCATGTTAGAAAGAATAATATGGTTGGTGATTATTCTCCTCATATAAAAATGGCTAATGAACATTCTGCTAAGCCTATGAGACAGGTTTTTAGCAAGAGGACTTCATGGAAAAGAAAAGCCAACACCTTCACCATTCCATCAAAAAGAGATCATTACATGTGCTATTGTGAGCCTTTGGGTGTTGGTAAAAACTCAAGGCATTTGGTATGATCTTTTCTTATTTTTGTTTACCTTTTGTTTTTTTAGTTCTGCTTTATTTATTTATTAAGCTTAAATTGATCACATCATTCCTGCTTAGTTTTATGTATGTGCTTATCATAGTAAACATCATTGTTGGGTCATGCCTTCATATTTAGTGTATCATTAGGTACTATGCCCAATTGATCACATCTTCTTGTATTTTGCCTTAGTGTCAATTGCATCTAAAATTTGATCTTAATAGGTATACCCTAGATGCATAGTTTTTAAGGGGTTATATAACTTAGGGGGAGCATTAGAGTCCCTTTTTGATACTGTCAGGGGGAGAAAAAGACGTATTATGAGTCAACAATGCATGTTTAGAAACATATGTGTTGTTGTTGACTTCATATTCTCTAATCAATCACTCCCTTAATATGTCTACAGTGACATTACCAAAAGGGGGGAGATTGATAGAGAGTGTGTGTGATACATGTTTTGCTGATATCCCTATAAATGTCTTTTGTTCATGTGCTTGATTAGAGAGTTATATCTTTTTCCTGACTTGCATTATATGCTTAACCGCATTATATATGCTCATATCCCCATTAGTTACCCCATATGCCATGTAAGTTATTGAGAGTCAAGTGTTGTATGACATGTTGAAGTTAAAAATAAATTATCATTACGATGATGCATTATGCTTGAAAACATGAAGATTTATGAATTGCATGATAAATGAATTGAGTTGATAAAGTGTTTAAAACAATTGAAATGATTGTTCTGGAAATCAATTGAATGCATAGATTAAATTGAAGATTAAAATCATGAATTACAAATTGGTTTACAAAACATGGTTTGAAAGAAAGTAATAGAAAGTGCATATTGGTTCTAGAAATGATTTAAAGTTGAAAGAGAGAATGGAATGAAAAATGGTTTTTAAACCATTTCCAAAATGTTTTTAAAAGAGTGTTTTTAACTCTTGTATTCCCGGAAATTCAAACTTGAATTTTCGGAAGTTCGAATGTCCAAAGAAGAAAAAAATGCATTTCTGGTCTTGCTGCACACCGACAGCATAACCGTTCGAAGGATCGACGGAAGCACCGGTCGCACCGATCCTCCTGCCGGTGGATCCACCGGTCGAACGATTCTGTGAAATCGCAGAAAATTGGGTTGATCGATTTGAGGGCTTAAATGGCTAAATTGTTTTGAAAAATAAAATTTATTGTATATAATGGATATATATGAAATGTTTGAATGTATTTTCGTTGGTCAATTTTGCTCAAATTAAATCAATTTTGACTTGTCGCTTTCAGATGCCATTTTCGGCTAAAGGTTCTTTCTAAAACAAAAGGCTGTGTCTGAACTCCTTTCATTACTTTGGTTGCTACACAATTCATTGATTCAGTCTGAAGTTGTTTTGTGTAGAGAAAATTACTACAGGCTTGTCCTTGACCTGAGTAATTTTTGCCCGTTGCAAGACTCAAGCACATATATTGTACTGAAGGGTTATTCGACATAAGAGGGGGAAAATACAGAGAAGTTAGAAAAAGCTCTTGAAGAGCAAAGACTCACAGAGTCGTAGACTCTCCTAAGAAACCACCACCACTCCCAAGTCCATCTGAGTAAAACTCTTTCCAAGTGTGTGTGTGTGTGTGTGTGTGTGTTTTGTCGCATAGGAAGAAGACACTGTTGAGTATAATCCTATTGGTGCACCCATTTTCTGGGCCCTCTTATTTCTAAGCCTACTGTTGGAATATTCATTAAAGTGAGAAGAAGAGTGTATGTGTGATGCTTCTTCTTCCCCCAACCAGTAGCCATTGATGTCTTGTGTGTGCACTGGTTTCTCCCTATGCTTCATGGTTTAACAGATTCTTTGGGAGTCCTCTACTTGCTAAGGATACTTGGTAAACTCTTTCTTAAAACAAGTAGAGTAGATTATCTTTATCTTTCATCTATGCTATCATTGTTATACTTGGCCATTGTTCTACTTGCATGTCTATATATCTAGCTTAGGCCATATCGTTATATGAAAGATAGTTTGTTCATGTGTCAAGTTCTACATACTTGCACTATTTGAGCCTTAAATGAGTATGTTCTAGAAATGAAGTCTTAGTACATTTTATAGAAATACACTAAACTTGACGTATCATGAACCTAGCTTCACCACCTCTTAATCTTGCTTGGTAGAATATTTTATGAGTGTGAGTGTTTGAAAAAACTGAAACTATAATCTTGGCATAGTTGCACATTGACATGTCTCACAAACTTTCAAAGGTTTAAATCATACTTTGAGAATTTTTCATGCCTAGGATTATCACCACATCACCTTAGAAGAAAGTCCTAAACTACACTTGCTAGAAAGTTTATATAGTGGACGGACTTGATACACCTACATATCTCTCTTTGCACCTTCCTTGATATATACACTTGTTTGAGAGATTATATGTTACATTCACTAATTTGTTAGTTTGGACTATTTGTATGTGGTGTAGTTTAGTATCCCTTGAGATTTCACTTGGCATATATTATTTAGGGTTGTTGATATTATATGCTTCATTGTTTTATTTCTTACTGCCACATGTTGTGTTTAATGAGCTGTTATATGCGCAATTAAGAAAATAGGATTTACGAAGGATCCACTACATCCTACCTTGAGCATTCACCAGTCAAGATCACTGCAAGGAGGATTTTACAAAGACTAAGAGCTTGAGCCAAAACCGTCAACAGTTCCTGATTTGGGCCAAGCACATTTTTATATTTGAGTCTCAATTGTCTTTGCGCTTTCATTTTATAGAACCTATCTGTAGTAGACTTTCAAGTTGTAATCTATAATAGATAGGACTTGGCAACTTGAGCAATTAGGAGATACTTCTATATAAGTATCTACCTAGACTCTCTGAGCTTCATTAGCCTTACAGTTATAGAGTCCGAGAGCACTTCGCCGTACTACTCGTTGCACTCTCCTGAGCATCATTGATTTTATTTGTTGAGAGTGTTATTGACAAGGGGTGTGGTTTTCACTGTACAACATCACTTGGTCTTCTTATTTTTCCATACACTGTAACACGAGCACAAATACCTACCCCGGTGAGACTTGAGATTATATCCACTGTGTAGTCTTTTAGTTGGGAAAGGGCTAACGCCCTCGGGTAGAGTTCTTAGTGTGTATAGGCATTGAGCGTTCATTTTGTTTTGTTAGTGAGAAGTTTTAGGAAATCTGTGCTTTGCATTTAGCACATTCAGGGTCTGCATGAACTCTGCAAATCTATACTCTGCGTGTAGTATAGTCGGGACGTGCATTTATCCCGTGGGGAGAAAATCTTTGCTATGCTGTGGCATAGTCGGGCTCTGCGTGTAGCTCGGGTGAGAGTTCCCTAGACTGTGTGGGTAAAAAGATAGGATTCACGTTTATCCTATAGAGAGAGGTTACCTTAGTCTGCAGGGGTTAGGCTAGGAAGAGAGGTCTGCGTGTATCTCTTTCATTGTAACGGTGATTACATAGTGGATACCAGCGTACTCCCAAAAGGAACCACGCCGAAGAGTGGACTAAGCAATTGCTGAACCACTATAAAAATCTCTATGTACAACTGTCTCTCTCCCTGTCTCACTATTATCTCCCCTGTTTACTTTACTGCTCATTTGATCAAACTAATCATTTACTTGTTGTGTGTTTGTAATTAAAAAGAATTAAAAAGGCCACAAAAATCAAAAGACCTATTCACCGCCCTCTAGGTTTCTATCAATGAAAGGTTTTCTCCTCCAACTTCGTGTGCTGTTCCACCATTTCCATCAGTTCGGGGAATGTCTCAACAGGGTTCAGGGATTCCCTCAATTTCTTACCAATGGAAAGTCCAAGCCTGAACATTGATACAACGTACTTTTCGGTACAGTCCTCAATGTCATTGTAGGTGTCCACTTACCATCCGATGTATGCCCTAAGAGTCTCGTAAGATCATTTTCTCAACGATGTTAGAGAGTCAAACTGTTTCGGGGCAGCGCGACTCGTCATGAACCATCCAACGAACGTTTCAGCTAACTATTCCTAGTTGCAGATCGATTACGGTGCCAACTTGTGGTACCAGTTGAGCATTGTCCGGTCCAAAATGGATGCAAATATCTTACAGTAGAGGCTCTCATCTCCTTCGTGCAAGATTAAAGCCTGTTGGTAGTCCTTGAGATGGTCCATCGGGTCCGTCTTCCCATCATACTTCTGGAAGTTGGGAAGACTGAATCCTTTGGGGATTCTTTAGTCGCTAATTTCTTTGGAGAGCAGGGTAAAGGTGATCTGATGGATTGCCTGTTTTGCAGTCTCTTGGACCATTCACCGGCCCTTGAGATGCTCATTGGGCCATACCCTCATCTCTTCGATATTAGACGGTATAGAATTGTCCGATTCTGGGTAGACTGGTCTTTTTGGACATATATCCTGTACAGGGGACCCTGGGACAGAGCTGATTCCTGAGGTCCCCGCATAGAATTCGCAGAATGCTCCTGGTGTGCACCTCAAACATAGTTGTGGGTCCTGTTGTTGTGTTCGGTGGGCTGTGGTAGATCCCCGATAACCTTTCACCATTCCCGGCGGTTGGGTGGATCTCTTTTCTCTCTATTTTCCTACTGGATCCTCCATTGGCCTTTCGGTGCCATCTTTTGTTTCCTAGAAATACGAGGATGGACGTTGCGGTCCTCGCTTGCCTGTGGATCCATTAATTGGTGGTTACTGCTTGTGTCCAATAGGCCTACCTTACTGCTGAGGTTGTCTGGACAATCTTTCCATATATTTTTCTAGATGCTCGATCGCCTGGTTCTGAAATCTAATAATCTCCGCCAAATCCCCGTCTCTGATTGATCTGGATATGAGTGGAGATTGAGAGTATTGCGAACGAGACCGACCGTCTTCTTCTTGAGAGTACTCTCCATCTATGTTGTCGCACTTCCTGTCCTCGAGATAGTTGTCATGGGTCCTCTATGGCCCATAGCGCCTCTAACAGGGGCTTTGGGATTCACTGTTAGGCTATGAGTGCATCCACGACTATTCGCTTCCCATCTCCAACCTCCTTTTCGATGGTGGCGGTTTCGTTGTCGTTGATCACCATCTTCTTTGATCTGATTCTGGTTTACTTTTGTTCTTTCATGGGTGAATTTCCCACAGACTGTGCCAATTGTGTGGGATAAAGTCTGACTGCTCTTCACCCCCGTAGATGAACTTCAAGTTTTATCTGGTCTGGATTACACTGAATCTTCTTGCTAATCTGGTTGCACTCCTTCCTATATCTACGCTCACAAACAAGGGTTAGAGGACCTCCCGCCACTATTGTCCGAAAGGCTCTCTGATGATTAAGTTAGTCTTTGATCGAGAAAAAGGTCTACGAAAGCACAAATAAGAGTCTGATGTCAAATTAGCATGTACCTTTCTGTAAGTTGGACTTTTGCTTTTATATAGGCCTTCTAGATTACCGTTTTCTTGCTGGTAATCAAGAATTGGATGAGACTTCGTATCCCTCTTTTTCGGTAAGTCATATCGTTTCCCAGATTCTCGCTGGACTTTTCTATATTTTCGGGGATTTGAATCCTTTTCCAATACATCAAACTTCCTTTAAATATTCACGCTTCCTTAGAAAACGAGATTATATCTCTTTAAGCGCGAATTACCAGGACACGTGTGTTGATTGCTACCTTCTGATCGATCAACACATATACATGTCGCCTGCTATACCGGACGCACTAGTAACCTCATCCCGCCCTGTCAGGATGTCTAGTCGTATATGACATACCTGGTCTGCAATGCCGGTAGGCTGACTCGCATGCGATTGACTACACTCGTATGCTTCTGACTCTATAACTTCTCATTTGCACTGCTAGGATGTTACACCGCACAAGACTGACTTGATCCATAGTACGAGAATCAAGTAATACATGACTTTCTATATTAAACAAATAGATCATATGTGCCGCTCTGCCAGCTAGCATCTGAGGATCCAGATTTATCCTTTACATGTGACGAATCTTGATTTACTCTACCACAAAAACTAATCGAGATATATTATAAAATAAGATCCATATTCTCTATTTTTTGAAATCTGTATTAAAAGATATGTCATTAAAACATAGTTGATTAACTTCGCGGCTTTGAAGGTTAATTTTGAAAAAATTAAACCTTTAATTTAAACTTCTTAAATAATGAATTCTACAAACTAAGCAAATAAAATGGGACGGAGCAGAAATTCAGACAAGCATGCATTGTTATAAAAATTCTTTTAAAAAAACTGTTTTGTTATAATTAATTTGAAAATACAACATTTTTATAATTTCTTTTATTTTAACCGTTATTTAAATAAAAATCGGGTGAAGATTAAGGATGGGAATTTCCCGACATAACAATACGAGTCGAACCAAACACAAAATTAGCGGGTTAAGATTGACGATTTCTGACACAAAACATGTATATGACATGACATAATAACACCATACATTATATAAGTTGAGATTTCATGATGTTTGAATAAATGTATTAAAAAAATATGATATATTAAACTTTTAATTAATTTTAATATTGCACAAAACTAATTTAATCTCTTCCGAGGGAGTTCTATGGACTATAGAATTGTTCTTTTTTAGTTTTGCATTTTATATTTAGGGATTTGTTTTTTAAATTTAGAAATTGTATTTTGAGAACTTTGCACAAAACACAATAATATGATAAATTATATATGTGGTATTAGTAAAGACTAGTGATAGTCCGTGTCAATGACACATGATGACAGAATAAAAAGTGCAACACAATACCTAAGAGTACGATAAAATTTGGGGTGTTAGTAGTGTATTCGGCACTGATTCGTGCCTTCGACACTAATGAAGAGTAATGACAGAATATAAAACGCAATATAATACATAAGAATACGATGAAAGTTCAGGTGTTAGTAGTGCCTTGGGCACTTTGGAGTGCCAAAGTCACTCATGATGAGTGACGATACTCGATCTGTATTTTCGGTATAGAAAATTTTGTAAAAAACTAAAAAAAATCAAAATTGAATAAAACAATTCAATTTTTTACTCATTTAAATTTAATTACAAAAATCAAACATTTATGTAGTTAAAAAATAGAATTAAAATAATTTTTATAAAAAAATAAAAAAACTGTTTTTATGTTTAGAAATTTTAAAATATTTCATACATTTTAACTGTTTTTTATTTTTAAATTTAGTTAGAACATTTATACTATTTTTTTATTTTTAGAGAACGTGTATGAAAATATGTATAAAAATATGTGAGAAAATGTATGTGAAAAATGCGTGGAGCACATAACTTTATATTTTGTATAATAGACTAGTGGTAGCTCGTGCCGATGACATGAGACGACAGAATAAAAAGTGAAACACAATACCTAAGAGTACGATAAAACTTCGGATGTTAGTAGTGTCTTCGGCACTGATTCGTGCTTTCGACACTAATGATGAGTGATGACAGAATAGAAAGCGCAACACAATACAAAAGGGTTGCGATAAAAGTTGAGATGTTAGTAGTGCATTCGGTACTTTGGAGTGTCTTCGACAGTCGTGATGAGTGATGACATTCGATCCGTGTTTTCGATATAGAAAATTTTGTAAAAAACTAAAAAAAATCAAAATTGAATAAAACAATTCAAAATTTTTACTTATTTAAATTCAATTATAAAAATCAAACATTTATGTAGTTAAAGAAAAAATAAAATCAAAATAGTTTTTGTAAAAAAATTTAAAATTGTTTTTTTTTTAGAAAATGTGTATGAAAATATGTATGAAAATATGTATGAAATATGTGTAGAGAATATGTATAAAAACTAGTAATAGCCTCTGTCGATGACACGAGACGACAGAAAAAAAGCACAACACAATACCTAAAAGTACGATGAAACTTCAGATATTAATAGTGCCTTCGGCACTCATGATGAGTGATAACATTCGATCCGTATTTTCGATATAACCTGTGCCAATGGTACATGCTGATAGAATAGAAAGCGTAACACAATACCCAAAGGTACAACAAAATTTCAGGTGTTAGTAGTGTATTCGGTACTAATTCATGCCTTCGGCACTCATGATGAATGTGTATAAAAAATATATAAAGAATATCTATTATACAAATTAGAAGGGTCCATGGGCCCTCCATATTTTAGCTCATATTTTCAATCGTTGGATCGAATTCCTGAATGAACAACTAAGATCTGTTCACAGTACAATCGAAGTCACCTATTTTCATCTACCATCGATTGTGGGTTTATCAATGGCTAAAAAATCGCACAAATTAAGGAGAACTTAACAAGAACTTAACTACAGCCTTTATTCAATAGGATTACCCACATTTACGGATCTGACCGCACAAATTAAGGAGAACTAAACTACCACCCTTATTTACCTAGCATCTTCCTCTCATTCAACGCCTTCTTCAATCAACAATGATCCTTACCTGATATCACCTCCAACACCGACGAGACAGCAACGATTGCTTGCCGCCATTGCCAGAATCCATCGCCTTCTCCTTCGTGAACCCACCACCATTGCCAGAAACGAACGCAACCTAAACTGCCAACCGAGCACCACCCAGCCAATACACGCAACCTAAACCGCCTACCGAACACCACCTAGTCGAGACCCGACAACCACCTCCGTTCAGCCCCAAAAAAACATTACAGAAGAGCCAAAAAATCTAGACGAGAACCTGCGAAAAATAGCGACGAAACACGACTGTCGCACGCCACCTCGCTGTTCAGCCCCGTCTCCACCACGCGAAACCCAGCCACACATTTCTCAACCATGCCTCACTCCTCTCTCTCTCCCGTTCTTCTCTCTCTTCTGTACTGTTTCTGGGTTTGTATGGTTTCTCTCTCACTTTACAATTTCTGTATCGTCTGAGAACTAGGTTTTGGTTTTATCCGTCTCTCTCACTCTGTAATTTTTATTGTTCTCCTATTGATTGAAAAGGTCACGTCTTTTATTGAAGGAATTTCAGTTGTTATGGCCTGAAGGTGATTCTCATGGAAGGACTTTCTATTGTTCGCAAAAAGACTGAATGATGTTTGGGAAACTCCTATTCACTTTGGGAAAGTGATTTTAGACTGGATAGGTAACAAGGGATGAATGATGTTTCCGTATTTCTTCCGTTTCGAAAATGTAGAAATTATAGAGACGCAGATTCACATTCTCATCACTTTCAAGATTCTTGCAATCCAAAATGAGCCTTTATTTTCTTTTGCATGGGTGGATGTATGTGTGTGTAGATTTGGATCTTTTTCTGCAGTTGCTTTCTTAATTCAGGATTGATTCTAATCCTATAGGTTTTGATTTGATTTAATTGTAGGACTACAAAGAGGCAGTTAGACTCCGCGATTCACTGAGATTATTTGAAGAAGAAGAGCCTATTTTATGGCTTCGTAGATTGGTGAAGGAGGCAATTGCAAACGAGAGGTTTGAGGTACCATATGCTAATTCCTTAACATTTTCTGCAAAGTACACCAAATGTTGTTCTGTTACTTGAAACTACAATGTGAGACATTGTATTATAGGGGATTCTTTTTTATTGTTCTATTATTGATTGAAAAGGTCACGTCTTCTATTGAAGGACTTTATGTTGTTATATCCTGAAGGTGATTCCCATGAAAGGACTTTCTATTGTTCGCAAAAAGACTGAACCAAGGAGCTTTTAAAATTTTATTTATCTGGATGTTTTTCATCCTTGGCCTTCTCAAACGATCCTTGATTGATGGAGTCACCTCCCCTAGAGTGCAAGAAGGTGGATTAATACGACAAGGATCAGGGTTAGGATCCGTAATCTCAATAGAGATATGAGCCCAACCAGATCTTGGGCCGCTACTGTAGAAGACTCGTCATTCCTCTCTGTAGGAGGACTCATGGCTCCACGGTTTTTTGGGGTATATGAGTCAAAAATCGATTTTTATTCTCAGAGTTTAATTTTTGAGAAAATATTATTGAGAGTTTTACACAATTTTGGTGTGCCCATTAATTCTCAGAATTTTACAGATCCGGAATTGTTTCATAACACTCGCCTGTGTACATTTTTTAAAAAATGTATTGTACATCTTTTGCCCGGGAACCCTCGCGCAATCAATTTTTGAAGGGTTCTGTATGGTCTTGAAAAAATTGTTGAAGGGTTCTGTAAGGATTTAAAATGTTATCCTTGCTTTTTTAGTACTGTACATCTTTTGAAAAAAATGTCCTGTACATTTTTTCCCGGTTCTGTATGGTCTAAAAATTGAGACATGTACACTCAATACAGATGGTTCCATTCCGATTGATCCAAAAAATCCAATGAGTAGAACTGAACGGTTGGTGTCTAGGAGCAGAATCTGTAAAAAAATGTTTTATAGAATGGTAGTGTTTGAGATTGTAATTGAGTAGATCATAATTTGTTGAAATTGAGATCTGTTTGGAAGTGTAATTGAGTAGAATAGTTTATTTAATTTTGGGTGTTTTATAGAACAGAATTTGTTAAAAAAATTTAAGAATTTTTTGGTTTGCATCTTGACCATTTTGTAATAGATTTGAGTGTACTCGTGGGGATAAGAGTGGTAATTGAGGTGTAAAGGTCTATTAGAGGACGACGAAGAATGGATGCAATGCCTTCAAGAGGCAGCAGTAATAAAAACAGGATACCAATTGCGTATGTTATTCTACGTTATTCTCACTCAATGTTTTTTATTCCAAATCCAACGGATTCTCAAGTTGAAGATTATTGCCTATATCTTTTGGACCAATTGCTTCAAGAAGTGGGAAAAAGTTTAAAAGATTTTCCGCCAATTCCTCAACCCATAGGTAATTGGAATCTCGCATTTGGTAACAGATTAATTTTAGAACATCAATCTCTCATTTCCGATGCACAACATTCAGATGTAGATATAAACATTGATCGTCTGAATGTCGAACAAATGTCTGCTTACACCGCAATTATTTCTTCTGTGTTTGAGAACAAGGGAACTACTTTCTTTTTAAATGGTGGTGCTGGGACAGGAAATACCTTTTTATACAATACAATTGCCCAAAAATGTCGTAGTCTGGATCATATTATTATTTATGTTGCTTCATCTCGTATTTCATCATTGTTGCTATTGGAGGGTCGCACTTCGCATTCAACATTTTCTATTCCGCTTAATGTATTAGACGACTCTGTTTGTGCATTCAGCAAACAATCATTGCAAGCAGAATTATTTAGAAAAACAAAGTTGATAATATGGGACGAGGTTCCCATGCAGCACAAACACTCTGTTGATGCAGTAAGTCGTACACTTTAGGATATTTGTCATAACAATAAGCCTTTTGGTGGTATCACTTTAGTTTTGGGGGATGATTTTCGCAAATTCTACCAGTCATACCTAAAGGCATTCGTGTTGTTGGAGTTTCACTGAGACGTTCTGTTTTATGGAAACACATCCAGGTTTTGACTTTGAGAATGAACATGCGCCTAAATTAGTTCAGACGATTCGTATTCAAATTTTGCAGGATTTTTGAAGGAGGTAATCTTTTAATGATTTTACATAAAAGTTCATGATTTCTTCAATTGCAAATTTTAATTTATCCATCTAATTAATTTCTTATGTTTTTAGATTGGGTCCAATCCAAAAAAAATTATGGAACTTCCATCGACAATACAAAAGTGCAAAACACTTACTGAGTTGTTATTTTCGGTGTATCCGCAATTAGATGTGCCGGGAACTATGACTCTAAATTACTTAAATGACCGGACAATACTTTCTGCACGTAATGACGATGTTAGTGCCATCAATCTCGCTGCATTAAATAACTTCCCTGGTGATACGACGACATACTTTGCTGCTGATAAAAATATCCCATGATAATGATCTTGATAGCACCATCTCAAATAAATATCCGAATGAATACTTGAATTCCTTGGATTCATCAGACTTACCTACATTCAAGTTACACCTT
>NMUG010006389.1:0-12615 GCA_002855965.1 Monotropa hypopitys | reverse complement strand
GATCTTTTAAAAATTCTAGTCCCAAGAGGGCTACTCTGATTTTCCAAAATTAGTCTCGAAAGGGCTATTCTGGTTGACAAAAATTCTAGTCCCGAAAAGGCTACTATGATTTTCAAAAATTCCAGACCTTCCAAAGGCTGCTCTGATCTTTAAATTTGCAAACCTGAAGCGACATCTCTGGCTTTCGAAAAATTCCAGACCCTCTAAAGGATTGACCTGACCCCTAAATGCACAACCTCTCGTTCTCAAAATTCTAAACCTCCAAAAGGCTGCTCTGATTTTCATACCCATCTTGAAAAATTCAAAAATTTTGGTTCCTCGTCTGGAATCATCAAAAGTTCCCCAATATCAAAAATCAAAGTATTAACAATAGCCTGCCTGTGGTTACTTTTCTAAATTCAAATTTCACAGTAACCTGCATATGGTTACTCTTCAAGTTACACCTTTCCAAGATTGATCGAACTACATTTGGTCGGATCCCTTTCAAAGGATATGTAGACATCCTCAGGGTACGACCATCATACAAATTTAAAATTCTAGAAATATCTATATATTTGTATGCGTATGACATCAAGTATTCTGGGAAGAAAAATCTAAAAACAGCTCAAACCATGATCAGCCATTCCGAATCACGACTTCGACGAGCCAGATCCACGTCATCGACAACTCCTAAAATTCTTCTGATTCCACCAGTAGATGTCAAATTCCTTTGAGAAACCGGGAAAATCAGAAGCATACAAGCTGTGAGTCAAAATTTCACGCATCAATTTATCTTTGTTTACCATTGTTGCGCAACGTACACAAAGAGGGGAAACTGTTGATACCCAAATTTTGGTTCAGCCCCCACCAGTTCAGAAATCAGCAAAACGACTTTTACAAGTGTCCGTATGCACATTCGGAATGTTCGGACTTCTCGCGAATAGCCCCGACGTTAGTCAAAAATTTCGAAACGATGAATCCGCAACGGTAAAGTGTTAAGGAACATTTACCCTTATCAGAATTCCATTCCGATGCACCAGTCAAGACAAATTTCAAACGGACGGCACAAAAATCGCATCTGAACATGCAAAATAGTTAGAAACAGGCAGAATCTTGCACAAGCATCCGAAATTTTTCTTCTGAAGAGAATATCGAAGGCAAATACATTACTGAGAAGCTGGTATAAAGACTGAATCCATCCGACCCAAAACCAGAATTCAGTTAAGGATAAACATCAATTCGTTCAGATTCCCCTGCAGCGGTCAGCCGACCTCAGAAATCAGCGAACGTATTTTGCACATACTTCATCTTCAAAGTCTGACATTCCCTGCAGAATAGATTTTCTGGGAGTTGAGTAGCCCAAGAGATGCACCAACCGCTTCTCTCTTTGTTTAAAGCATCCGAGCCGTATTTCAGGGTTTTTCCGGGAAAGGTCCGAATCAAGCCCGAGATATTTGCTAAATTCATGATCCAACTCAGCGATCACGAATATCAAATTTAAAATGTCAAAGTCAGAGTTCTCCGAGGGGCCGACTAAGCGCAAACAGAAGCTTCGGACCAAGATTAGAACACCGGGATACTTTTTCAATTTTAAAGATATTTTCTTTTATTTTCTAATTAATTTTTCAAAGGAGATAAGGCCGGAACCCCCTAGAAGCTTTTCAAAATATCCCATTCTAGCACATGGCCCACGAGCCATGTGATTGGCCGGATTTTTGGACATGTCGCAACTATAGTTGCGAAACGTAGGTTATATAAGAAACCCCCTCCTTCCAACATTAGGTACCTCAAGCAATCTCATTACAATCCACTTCAACCAAATACCTCAAAACCTACGGGCATTTTTCTTACAAAAACCTCTGAAACTACTTTACACTCACGAAATTTTAATTAATTTCCATAATATTCTTTCAGGTTAAAATTACACCTTGAATCGATTCTTAGGTATCGAGTTCCTTCCCTGGCTTGATTCCGTCGTGTTAGTTTGGTCCCAGGATGTTTATGGACCTTTATACTTCGTTCGATTTAAGTCCGGGATGTTCGGGGTGGTTCGAAATCCTTGCTACTGTCTCTTTTTTTATTTTCTGGTGCAGTTTCACCGGTGCAGTGTGGGTGTGCACCGGTGCAGAATACTTTTGGTGCTGCTGTTCAAGTTTTAGAACAGTTGCACCGGTGCAGTTTATGGGTGCACCGGTGCAGAGAGGTATTGGATGCTACTGCTCAGATTTATAAGCAGTTGCATCGGTGCAGCTTAGGTTTGCACCGGAGCAGAGTGGGTTTGTACCGGTGCAGCTTCGCTGTGCACCGGTGCAGAGGCTGTCAGGCAGACCTCATTAAGGATAATTTTGTGTCTTTCTCTCTGGGGGACTATATATATTGTGTTGAGCCCGATTTTGCTCATTTGCACTCATCCCCTACCTCTCTCTAACCCTAATCTCTCACTCTCTCCCTACCTCCATTATTGTCCAAGTCTAAAGCTTGAAAACCAAGACCCTAGGAAGCTCCAATCAAGAAACCCCAAGCACTAACATCGTTCCTAGGGAGGAGATCTACGCGTGAAGGCCTACAGTTGTGGCATTCATCAAAGTTTCAAAATCTAGGATTTTCCAAGCTTCACTAAGGTAGGAGATTTCTATGGCTATGCATGTTTGTAGTTGTGCTCTCCCTCCCCCTTGTTAAATTTTATAAACATTGATATTGATTTTGTGGGTATATCATGTGATGAAATTTTTGACTTAGGGTTCATGGTTTTATAATGAAATTGATGGGTGTAATGGAGTCCCTAAGGACGTAGCTTACGACTAATAAGCTCAATTTCGTGTTATGAATCTTCATGTAAAAAGCCCTAATTTTATGTTACTTGAATTTTGGAAATTTAGGGGTTTTGGGTCAAAAAGGGTAAAATGATCAAATTGTAGCTTTCCCCGTGAAATTGAACATGTTTGATTGTTAATAAATGGGTTTGGGATATACTCTATGACCAATGAAATGTTTCACAAATGGTGATTACCTTATGAAGTTACTAAACCATTATACGGTGTGAACGCGTTGATGAATACATGCTAGAATGACACCTCTTGTATCACTAAATTAAATTGAATGCACCCGTGTAGTTTCGGAATGTTGTGAATGAAATAAAGATCACTCCCATTCGCGTGGCTCGGGATGGTAAAAGAGGATTATACTCATGTCATCAAGGTATTGTCGCATCCGCGTGGCTCGGGATGGTGTGTAAGCAATACCGATAGGGAAACACATTAAATGGTCGAAAACGGGCTTGGCTGGGTGGTTTCCGGGGTGGTCACTCCACCCGCGACATTGTGCACAATGGGGGTCGCATAGCCCTCCCAACGTACTTGGGGAATAACGGAGGGACAAGGTTGGTGAGTTGACGATCTACCACCTTAACCCACCCTATCAATGACTTTATGACATATTAAGATCGCCTTGGAGGGACTTGGCTTGATGCTCCTTGGTGCATCCATCAATGATTGAAACAACTATACTTGTGATGAAATCCTAGATTGTTGCTATATATGAAGGAAAGAAAGGACGACAAATTCATAACACTTGAGGGATAGGCTTGCGATGAAATCCCCAATTCTTAATTTTGTGTAAGTGTTGGAATGTGTGTAGGTTCATCTTTATGTTCTATGAATCAAAGAAGTGAAACAAATGCCTTGGTATGCTAGAGTACTTTATTGGTTGTTTATTCTCTTTGTCTTGCTCTCTCTCTACTCGTGTATAGATATAAAGTTGTGGGTAGTGGGATAAATTACCATGCATCTAGTAGCTCATTCATGTTTTACATATATTTCTGTTCATGTTCATGGCACACACTCGTCACGCCAACTATTCGCATGTTAGTTATAGATATTTCCTACTTTGGCGTGACACGTCCTTTTTTTAAACATTCTACAGGAAAAGGTCCGGGAATTGAAGAATTGGGAGCTCCTTGAAGATTATGAGATTTTTAGTAGTTGTTAAGACTCATGCATTTATTTTGATTTTGGAAAATACCCTATTTTGGGGGTTGTACTAGACTTAAGTTTGTATCACGTAAACATTGGTACTTTGTTCTCTTCTACCCATTCTGTGTTTTTGAACTTGTGCTTTTGTAGTTTATTCACTCTCGGATTTTACGAATGTCTGAAATGGGAAGTTGTGGTAGTGAGATATATTCTAAACTGTAATGATCCATGTTTGTTTTCCCCATTTATTAAACGATTTCAAGAAATTGGTTTCAAAATCCTGGACGTGATAACTTGGTATCAGAGCTTTCGATTTCAAAAACTTAGGCCTTTTGGGAGACTCTTAGTCTCTATGGGTTGCATTGAGTTTAAGTTTGCATCATCTAGCATATGTGTGTGAACATTTGAGCATGCATTGGCAATTGGTCCCATAGGTGGTGTCAGTCTAGAGGAGCAATATTTGAGTACTATTTTATTCATGGGTTGTAACCTTGTTTATTGATTCCATTGGTTATGAAAATCCTATCTTGATATCGTAAAGCTTGCTTCTCTTTGATTGAACCTTACATTGTTGATCGAACCATCGACTCGAGCCTTGTCTTGTGCTCTATTCTTATCGTATTTGTGGTCTTTTGTAGAATGCCTCCACGTCGCAATATAGCTCTGGGAAGAGGTCGTAGGAACAATGTTCAGGAGGCACATAGCGAGGAAGATGACGACCATCGAGCGGGTGTGGAGGACGGTGCACCTCCCGTCATTCCGGTTCCTGCTCCGGAGGGGCTTGTCGCTCCTAGCCAGTTTGCTCGAGAGCTTGCGGCCGCCATGGTCGAAGCTAGTCGGGGATTTGCTGCTCCTAGGGATAATGTGGGTAACCGCACCCTCGATGCCTTGCGAGAATTCAGGAGGATGGATCCTCCCAAGTTCGGTGGGGAAGGTGATCCGCTCGAGGCTGATCATTGGCTAGTAGAGATTCGGAGGGTGATCGACACCTTGGGCATCACGGAGGATAAGTTGCGTATTACTTTCGCGACCTACCAGCTTTCAGGAGAGGCCATTCTATGGTGGAGTTCTATTGTGGTGATGAGACGCGCTAGTCTTCTCGCCAGTGGAGATGCTGATCCACAGGCTATTATGGATCCTATCAGTACCATGACGTGGGTGTTTTCGAGAATCAGTATTTTCCAGAGAGCTACAGAGACCATCTCAGAAAGCAATTCGAGCATTTGGAGCAGGGGACTATGTCTGTGTCCCAGTATGCCTTGAAATTTCAGGCACTATCCCATTTTGCGACAGACCTAGTCGGTTCCGAGAAGAGAAAGTGTAAAAGGTTCGAGAAGGGTCTTCACCCTTAGGTCCAGCGGTTGGTAATGAGTCATCGGATTAGAGTTTTTGCAGACATTGTTGACTATGCTAGGGCGATTGAGCCCAAGAGGGATCATCAGTAGAGAGATTCAGCTCAGAGAGTGAAGGTGTGGGAACCGCGCAGGCAGGTCTCCAACTCTAGTTCATCCTCAGGAAGCTTTGGGAAGAAACGGCAGCGGGACCAGTGTTGCTTTTCTAGAGGCCAGCGATCGTATGCCAGTTCAGGTTCGGTTCGGAGTCCCATCATTTGTCATCGTTGCGATCAGTCGGGCCACATTCGGACAGAGTGCAAGGCCATAGTTTGTTTTGAGTGCGGTCAGGCGGGCCACATAGCCAGGGATTGTCAGAAAGGAGCAGGTGAGCGTGGCAATGCTAGATCACAGCAGCCGCAGCAGTAGCGAGGTGGACAATATCGTCCGCAACAGTCAGGGCCATCTGGTTCGGTTCAGGCATCTCGCACTGGAGGAGTCCCTACTCCTGCCCGGCCTACCCATCAGTTTCAGCAGAGAGGACGTTATCAGCAGGGCCCAACGGCTCAGGGCAGAGTTTTTGCTATTCCATCGACTTCTACTCCTCCTGTAGCTCATCAGCAGCCAGAATCCTCGGTTGTGCGGGGTATGTTTCTCATTTATAATTCTTGGGCAAATGTGTTGTTTGATTCTGGTGCATCACACTCATTCTTAGTCGCATCCTTCACTCGTGCTTTGGAGTTGGACTTGGACTTCCTAGACCCACCGTTGTTTGTCGACACCCGTATCGGAGGCCGTGTTCGTTTGGACCGAGTGTGTAGGGATTACGAACTGACTCTTGAGGACAACAGGTTCATCTTCGATTTTATTGTTCTAGAAATGTCTGGATTTGATCTGATTCTAGGGATGGATTGGTTGTCTACCTTCCATGCCCATATCGATTGTCATCGACACCGAGTGCGATTGTTCTCTCCTTGAGGAGTTTATTCTTATGTGTATGGTGACCGAAAGGAGTCTATCGACTATTCATTGTATGATCCAAGGGAGCGCGATTCAGTCAGTTGTATGTTGGCCAGTCTCAGTCTCGATGATGATTCCTCTCTACACGGAGAGCTACCCCTAGTTATTTGCGAGTTCCCAGATGTATTTCCTGCAGAGTTACCTAGTTTGCCACCTAGGCGAGAGGTGGAGTTCTCCATCGATTTATTGCCTAGTACGTCTCTGATCTCGGTACCACCTTACAGATTCGCGCCAGCAGAGTTGAGGGAGTTGAAATTCCAGTTACAGAAGTTATACGAGTTAGGCTTCATTCGGCCCAGTTCTTCACCTTGGGGTGCGCCTGCATTATTTGCAAAGAAGAAGGACGGTTCATTACGATTGTGCATTGACTATCGGAAATTAAATCGAGTTACTGTAAAGAATAAATATCTGATGCCGAGAATTGATGATCTATCTGACCAGCTTCGTGGTTCCTTGTGTTTCTCAAAGATTGATTTGTGTTCTGGCTACCATCAGTTACTTGTCCGGGCGGAAGATATTCCGAAGACCGCTTTCCGTACCCGTTACGGTCATTACGAGTTTGTGGTCATGCCATTCGGCTTGATAAATGCTCCAGCGACGTTCATGGATCTCATGAACCGTATTTTCCGTATTCATTTTGATTGCTTTGTGGTAGTATTCGTTGACGACCTCCTCATTTCTTTTGCGTCGGAGGAAGAGCATCACGTTCCTCTTTGGGTTGTGTTGGAGTTGTTACGAGAGCATCACTTATACGCCAAACTTAGCAAGTGTGAGTTTTGGCTTCCGGAGGTGAAATTCCTCGGCCATGTTGTATCGCGAGGGGGTGTGTCGGTTTATCCTAGCAAGGTTGATGCTGTCTCTTCGTGACCGCGCCCGCAAAGTGTGTTCGATGTTCGTAGCTTCCTTGGACTAGCCGGTTATTACCGACGTTTTGTTTTAGATTTCTCCCGATTATCCGCGCCTATGACTCGCTTAACCCGAAAGGGTGTTCCGTTCACTTGGGATTACTCATGCGAGATAGCTTTTGAGGAGCTAAAGAGACGATTGACTTCGGCACCAATCCTTATTGTGCCTGACAGGGGAATAGGCTACTCCGTCTATTGCGATGCTTCTAACGACGGTTTGGGTTGTGTCTTGATGCAAGAACGGAGAGTCGTTGCTTACAGTTTGAGGCAATTGAAGACGCATGAGAGAAACTATCCGACGCATGATTAAGAGCTTGCCGCTATTGTATTTGCACTCAAAATGTAGAGAAATTATCTTTATGGCAAAAAATTTGAAGTATTCTCGGATCACAAGAGCTTAAAGTATTTGTTCACGCAGAAGGAGTTGAACTTACTTAAGAGACGATGGATGGAGCATTTAGAGGACTACGACTTCGAGCTACTTTATCATCCGGGTAAGGCTAACGTTGTGGCCGACGCATTGAGTCAGAAATCATGTCATCTTGCTAGTCTAGCCGTGGATGGTTGGAGGTTTATGGAAGACTTGGGTCCGTTCGTATTGCATGCCGAAGAAGTTGGAAATCAAGCCACGTTGTATAATTTGTCTATTCATTCAGAGTTATCACGTTGGATTGTTGAGGCACAGGCCGATGATTCAGAGACTACAGAATTGCAGGCAAAGTTTCTTGGTGGAGATGCGCGTCAGGGATGGATGATCCATGCTGATACTAGTTTGCGTTTCTATGGTCGGTTATTTGTTCCTTCGTCCTGTCGTGGAGGTATCCTATACAAGTTTCATCATTTGCCGTTAGCTGTTCATCTAGGAGGCACGAAGATGTATCATGATCTTAGGCGTCAGTTTTGGTGGTCGGGAATGAAGAGGGATGTCGCCGTGTTTGTTTCCAAGTGCCTTACTTGCCAACAAGTGAAGGCCGAGCATCAACGCCCTACAGGTTTGCTTCAGCCATTGCCTATTGCCGAGTGGAAATGGGAGCACGTGACGATGGATTTTGCTTTGGGTTTTCCTAGATCGCCGAGTGGCCAAAATGCTATTTGGATTATCGTCGACCATTTGACGAAGACCGCTCACTTCTTACCTATTCGAGTTGCTCAGTCTGTCGATTCCTTGAGTCGGTTATATATTCGGGAGATCGTTCGACTTCATGGAGTGCCATCTTCTATTGTGTCCGATCGGGATCCCAGGTTCACTTCCAGATTTTGGCGTAGTTTGCAAACTTCCCTTGGGTCAAAGCTCATGTTCAGTACTGCGTTTCATCCTCAGACTGATGGCCAGTCCGATCGTACTATTCAGATTCTAGAAGACGTGTTGCGTTCTTGCGTGTTAGATTTTCAGGGGAGTTGGGTTGATCACCTACCTTTGATTGAGTTTGCGTACAACAACAGCTTTCAGTCGAGTATTGGGATGGCGCCATTTGAGGCTTTGTACGGTAGGCCTTGCCGTTCACCAGTTTTTTGGCTTGATGTTGGAGAGTCCGCTATCATTGGCCCCGAGATGACACAGTAGATTACGGAGCAAATCAATACCATTCGACAGAGATTACTCACGGCCCAGAGTCGCTACAAAAGCTATGCGGACCGACGTCGTACTCCCTTATCTTTTGAGGTTGGTGACCATGTTTTCTTGAAAGTTTTGCCTCATTGTGGCATTGCGCATTTTGGGAAGAAAGGAAAATTAACTCCTCGTTTTATTGGTCCGTTCGACATCATAGAGAAGGTCGGAGAAGTTGCATACCGACTTGCCTTGCCATCGAACATTTCGAATGTCCACGACGTTTTTCATGTTTCAATGTTGCAAAAGTATGAGCCCGATCCTTCACATGTTATAGATTGGTCCAATGTTGAGCTTGAAGCCGATGTTTCCTATGAGGAGAGACCCATTCGTGTCCTAGACTCGCAAGAGCAAGTCTTGCGAGGGAAGACCATTCCACTTTTGAAAGTATTATGGAGTAATTACGGAGTAGAAGAAGCGACTTGGGAGCGAGATGATGAAATGCGTGCCAAATTTCCCGAATTGTTCTAAATTGTTTGTAGGAATTGACGTTTGTTTCAACGTTTTGTACTCCCATAGTAGTCAATTTCGGGGACGAAATTCTTTTAAGGTGATTGAGATGTAACGATTCGAATTTCTAAATTATTTTCCGGATTTAAAATCATGCCTTAGATCGATTTTCACATATTGAATTCCTTATCGAACTTATTTTACTTCTTGATAATATGGTCCTGGGAGGCCTTTGTACCCTTGCGTATTGTTCTACTTGAGTTCGGGACGTTTCGGTGTGGTTCGGAACCCTTGTTTTTGGTTATTTTTCAGTTTTGGTGCAGTTGCACCGGTGCAGGATGGGTGTGCACCGGTGCAGGATGATTTTTAGTGCCACTGTTCAGTTTTGGAGCAGTTGCACCGGTGCAGGTGAGATGTGCACCGATGCAGGGAAGCTCTGAAGCTTCTGCCCAAATTGTTGGAACAGTTGCATCGGTGCAAGAGGGGTGTGCACCAGTGCAGAGTGGGTTTGCACCGGTGCAGCTTCGTTGTGCACCGGTGCAGAGGCTGTCAGGCAGACCTCGTTAAGGGCAATTTTGTGTCTTTCTCTCTTGGAGACTATATATATTGTGCTGAGCCCGATTTTGCTCATTTTCACTCATCCCCTACCTCTCTCTAACCCTAATCTCTCACTCTCTCCCTACCTCCATTATTGTCCAAGTCTAAAGCTTGAAAACCAAGACCCTAGGAAGCTCCAATCAAGAAACCCCAAGCACTAACGTCGTTCCTAGCGAGGAGATCTACGCGTGAAGCCCCATAGTTGCGGCATTCATCAAAGTTTCAAAATCTGGGATTTTCCAAGCTTCACTAAGGTAGGAGATTTCTATGGCTATGCATGTTTGTAGTTGTGCTCTCCCTCCCCCTTGTTAAATTTTATGAAAATTGATATTGATTTTGTGGGTATATCATGTGATGAAATTTTTGACTTAGGGTTCATGGTTTTATAATGAAATTGATGGGTGTGATGGAGTCCCTAAGGTCGTAGCTTACCACTAATGAGCTCAATTTCGTGTTATGAATCTTCATGTAAAAAGCCCTAATTTCATGTTACTTGAATTTTGGAAATTTAGGGGTTTGGGGTCAAAAAGGGTAAAATGATCAAATTGTAGCTTTCCCCGTGAAATTGAACATGTTTGATTGTTAATAAATGGGTTTGGGATATACTCTATGACCAATGAAATGTTTCACAAATGGTGATTACCTTATTAAGTTACTAAACCCTTATACGGTGTGAACGCGTTGACGAATACATGCTAGAATGACACCTCTTGTATCACTAAATTAAATTGAATGCAACCGTGTAATTTCGGAATGTTGTGAATGAAATAAAGATCACTCCCATTCGCGTGGCTCGGGATGGTAAAAGAGGATTATACTCGTGTCATCAAGGTATTTGTCGCATCCGCGTGGCTCGGGATGGCGTGTAAGAAATACCGATAGGGAAACACATTAAATGGTCGGAAACGGGCTTGGTTAGGTGGTTTCCGGGGTGGTTGATTAGTCCCAAATATTCTATATTTGTGGTCTAATCTAGCTTCTAACCGGGGGTTTTACGTTCTAAATTCGCATAATTATTATCTATTTGCGTTGTTTGTAGTGTGTTTGAGATTGCAGGGAATTTGTGTGAATACGGGCTAAATTAGAGCCAAAATGGGATGATTCCAAAGTCCGTGGAAGGGTATGAGCGCGTCGGATGCCGTTTGGGAGCCAAATTTCTATCTAACCGAAGGTTCGGAAGCAAATCAGTTATTTAGAGGAGCTTCAGCAGCAAAAAGCTTAATTCTGGGAATTTTCAGCCGTAGACCGGTCCCTCATACCATCGAGGACCGGTCCCTTCCACTCCAGAGAAATGAAGATACAGGTGTAGACCGGTCCCTCATACCTTTGAGGACCGGTCCCTCTTATCACCGGGGAAGGAGAAGCAGGCGTAGACCGGTCCTTCACACTCACGTGGACCGGTCCCTTTCAAGCAAAATTTTCTCGGATTGGCCGAGGACCGGTCTCTGATACCTTCGTGGACCGATCCCTCTGCCCGATTTCTGTTTTCTGCAGAAACTGATTCCCTTCCGCGTGGGGGAAATTTTGTCCGGTTTTGACAATTGTTGGGACTCGTATATAAGCGTTTTTGCTCGGTTTTTGAAGTGAGAACTCATTAGAGATCATAGAATACATAGTTTTACCTAATTTTGCAAAGTAGGAGCTAATTTTGGGTGTTCTAGAGCTCAAGCTTTCATGGAGTTTTGAAGCAAATTTTGTAGGATCCAAGGTTAAGAAGTAAGTATTTCTCATTTTCCTAGGACTTAAAGTTGTTCATCTTGATTAGATTGTTCTTTCTATATAGTAATTTCTTTAATTCCTTTATTAATCATGGTATCTCCTTGCTCAATTGTTAATTTCTTTATGCTAATGGGTGAGTAGTTCCATTGGATGGATGAGGAGAGGGAAACCCCTTGAAAATCCGGTCAAATGTTGAATTAATTAGACTAATCTCTATAATATTGCCTTAGATTTTATTTCCTACTATAGAATGGGGATTTGTAGTGTTACCTCTTTTAATCTACGTTGACGGAGCTTAAATTCGGCACGTGAATTCATTGGAGCGATGTCCTACAATTTTCCCCAAAGTAGTGATTTATGGAATATGGGCCTAAGTGCTAGATTATGCAATTGAGAGTGTGTTTGTGATTAACCCCCAATCAACGCTTGTGTCTCAAGCTAGATTGGGTCTTGCATTGAATCACGTTTATCCGGAAGCTCATGGGTAACCCAATCCGAAATCCATCCTCTTTTAATTCAGAGAATCCAAGTAATTCATAATTTTTGTCCATATTAGTGCAATTCACAAAGAACATTAGTTGGCCACTTATAGCCGAACTTAACGAAAAAAAATATATAAAAAGATGAGCAAATTGGTTCATTATCACTCGAGTAGTTGATTGCTACACTGTTTGACTGCCGCGAAAGTTCCCTGTGGATCGATCTCGGTCTTACCGAGTATTATGCTCTCTTGACATCTTTCCTAGCTTGGGAATATTCCGACCGTGTGTTTTACATACATCGGCGGCCGAGAAGCATTTTTGGCGCCGCTGCCGGGGACCAATCACCTTGGCTTCGGTGAAGAAGAGTAAATCGATGTCACACCCGGCGGACCCCGAACAAGTGGGTGCATCACGGCCTACATCGAGAAAACCAAGTGAACGAACCGAACAATGGTTCGAAATAGTTTCGGCTCGCCAAGACACGATCATGGAAAAACAAAAGAAGATTCTCCGGGGACAAAAGCGCGTGAAAAAGGGGCAACAAGTGATTCG
>NMUG010006388.1:0-12615 GCA_002855965.1 Monotropa hypopitys | reverse complement strand
TAGGTTAAAAGACTACCAAGAGTCTCCCAAGAATCAAGATAAGAAAAGAAACATGTAATTATTGTAGAAAAACAAATAGAGGTTCAACTAGATTTTGATGATTTTTGATATTTTTGGTAAGTAGGTTGGAGGTTTTTGGTGGTTTGGATTTATTGGTATGGACTTTAGGTGGCTGGAATTAGGCATGGAAGGTTGTGTTCTTGAAGAACAAAGTGTATTCTTGAAGAAAGTAGGGTTTGAAAAGGTTTGGATGAATTTTGAAGTTGTTTTTGATGATTTTGGAAATTTAGAAAAAAGTTCTACCCAGAGGAATTTTGCTCTGGAGTAAGAATTTGGAATATAATGATCCAGGGTCCTCTCCAATGAAGGAGATGGATTTATTTATAGAATGGTACATATCGCATCTATAGATGTGACATGATGACATTAGTATACTAAATAGGTCAATGTGTGGAGAGGTGGATGATTTTATGGTTTGGCTTGACATTTGAGTGTGCTTACATCACATATTCAGGGTAAAACAAAAATATAAAATAAAAAGAAAATACATTAATTTGCAAAAGTAATCCTAAGCCCTGAAATTGGTCCGAAGCTTTTGTTTGCGCTTGATTGGCCCCATGTAAGACTTGGTCTTTAAAAATGCGAAATAGATATTGGCAATCCCTGAGTCAGATTATGAATATAGAAACTGTTCCAAGCTTGAAACGGATGTTTTCTGGAAAAATCCTCGAAACCAGCATTTTTACTTCAAATGGAGATGGAAGCTTTAGGTACATATCTTGGACCGCTCTTCTTCCATTGAATCAGCTTCTGACTTTGTAAATGAGACCCGTAAAAATTGAGTTTGCCGATTTCTGATGTCGGCTCATTGTTGCAATGAAAACTGATAAGATATGCATTTATGTCTAATTAAATTCTGAATTTTAATCGATTGGATTCAATCTTCATGCAGTCTTCTCAATAATTGGATTACTGTCGACTTTCCATTCCTAAACACGAATTCAGATACTCGTGTGGAATTCTATTGATTCTGGAACATAACGCATGCAGAGAGGAGATTTTTTGGCCGTTCGATTACTTTTGTCTCAAACCGCGCTTCGGATTGAAATTCTGTCTTCGGGTAAATGTTCCTTAACAATTTACCAATGATTGTTAATTAATGCATCGTCACTAACATCGGTGCTGTTCGTGAGAAGTCCGAACATCCCTAATGTGCGTTCGAATCTGGTCTGAGCCTAGTTTGACTGATTTGTTAATTTATGAGCATTGGGTCAAAATTGAATATCAACAAATTGTGTCATATTGTCCCATTTATTTAATAATATATTATCAATGTCACAATGTATAAACAAGTTGACATAACATGACTAAATGAGCTAGCATTACATTGTTAAACAAATTGTCATGATATGATAAAGTAAATAGAAAAACACAATACAATAAGTAAAGACATATCACAACACAATTTAATAAAGCACAACAGGTCACACACACTAAAGTAAATAGAAAGGGATGTCATGACATGACACAATTAAATAAATGAGTTGACAACACGACACAATTTTTTAAAACACGATACAGGTACAATACAATCGTTTGGAAAAGCCTGAATTTACTTCATCACATGCTTCTGGGTGGAGATAGTGCCATAAATTGAATTGTGGGTACATCATTTTTACTACTAGCATGGAGCCTATTTGAAACATAGAAATCATGTATTAATTGAGTTTCCAAACATGAGAAATAAAAGAGAAAACTCATGTAACAGAGTTTGACGACCAAACTAACTCTTTTAAGATCGATTAATTAAAATTAGCAATCAGGAAATAATAGCAAAATCATAAATGATTGAACTGATCAAACTTTTCATTAATAGCGAAATTGAATATACAATTAAGTCTAGTGCATATCCCCAACTCCACAAAGGAGGACATTCATACACTGATCACACATGACATCAAAATTACTAGTCATTACAAGCCCTAAATTGTGTTCCAAACACACACTACTCACTGGTGCGGGTGGTTAAAAATCCACCACTGCCATTTCCTTGCTCACCACAGAAGGAAAGTCCCCTATATACTACTAACTGATAAGGGCCATATAAAATAATCCCCTTCTCGTCTTTTAACCCTAAAGGAAAAGACATAAGACCCCTAATTTCTTAAGAGTCACTGCAATAATACTAGTGCTGACGCTTTAGTTAAATCTTATGGTTACAAGTTGCAACTTCTCTCCAATATATATATGATGGTAGTAATATTAAAGGAAGAATGGGACCCCTCTAGCGGAACTGCCCTCCGCTGAAGGTCTGCCCAAAGGACCAGCTACGTGGTGCCACGTTGTAGGAGACAACACTGCGACCATCACTGGTGGTGACCTTAAAGGAGAGGGATTGGCCATTGAGGTAAGTGTTGCTTTGCCAATTCTGCCCCCAGTTCCTTGACATTGCCTGCCAACCAATGCTAGACCCTTTGATGGCCACACTATAGACATCACCGGCACCACCAACGTTGCTTATGAGGATTAAGTTGAAGTAGGAATGGCCATTGATTGTGAACCTTATGCCTCCCCTTCTCCTACAGGGTACCCTACAAAAAAACTCATACGCCAAAAATTAAGAAGGGTGTTAATCCCATCCCTTATGACAATTTCTTAAACAAATAGGCGAGATGGAAAGACGTCCAGAAAAGAAAATATAAATTTATTTCATCGTGTAGTCGCCCATACAAATGATAGTTGTCAAAGAAGTAAAAACATTTAAACAGGGGTATACCTTTTGTACGCCACAGGGACAATTCCAGCTTTGTATTGGGCAATGTGTTGGAAAACAGGCTGGGAGAGGTCAAAGTGGTGCTGTGGAGGGTTACACCATCCCCCTGCATTGTTTGGTAAGGCGTTGTTTGGTGGGCAGAAATTGGTGGCTGTGACAACAATAGAACCAGGCAAGCACCATTTGGGGTCACCCACGCACATAATCTCATAGCAAGACCCACAGCTTAACCCTTTGTTGAACATTGCTGTGCTCAAAGCTGCAGTGTTTGTTCCATACCCTTGGCTGTACAAATTTCCATAACCACAAGCCCCACCTGCAAAATTCACATATTTTATTTTCGTAGAAATCAGCTGAGTGATGGGTATTGTGTTAAGTGTTTGGATCTTTTTGTTTTCCTAGCAAAACTGAAATTACATCATTGGTCCCAAAGGTTTAGTCAGTTTTTTAACTTTTGCCAGTGAAGTTCGAATTCATCAAATTGAATCTTAGCTTTTATTTTCATTTCTGTATAATCCATCTGTCCTGTCCCATTAATATCCCATTGAAAACATCAGAAGAGTGAAAATATATGAAACAACAGTATACTTTGCCTTGTATGGATGTAAATACTGGAAAATTCTAAAATATCCTCCAAAATGGGTCTGTTGTTTTTACACTTGACGAAAGATGAAGTTGGAATCGGAATTGAAGTGTAGCGCTCCATTTCATCGAATAAAATACAGACTATTTATAAACAGAGTTACAGGAAGGTATCAAAGTGAAATAAAGTTCAAACTACAGGGCCCAATGGTGTAATTTCCTCAAGATAACATGTTGAACAGAGCTACATACCCATTGTGCCAGAGGCATCACCACCTCCATAGAAGGTGGCATGAGCATTGATCCACCCTCCATAGCCATTCACAAAAGACACCATTGAAAGAAAACCACCCAAGAAAAACATAGCAATGCCCATTTTCCTGCACAAGAGATGAAACACGATCCTTTAGCATTTTATAGAAATTTTCCATTATATCTGTGCAGATTAGTAAGCTTCATTTGGTATTAAGAGAGATAGAGACAGAGATGGTTACATTTAAAGTGAGTCTTCAAATTGAGAGGGGTCTAGAGAGGGGGTTTGGAACAGAATGGAGAGAGGAAGTTGAGTGAAGGAATTGGTTAGGGGCGGTGGATACAATAAATAGAAGTTTGTGGTGTGGACCACCCACCCGTTTAGCAACAACTTAAACTGTAAAACAGGCTGCTGCTGCTGCTGCTGTTTGGACCAAAAACTTTTTTTGCATTTAACTTTTTCTTTTTTTCTCGGGCGGTGAAAAATGAAAAAGAAATTTCATTAATTTTCTGAAGTTTGAACAGTAGGGTTTTGGTGGTTTGAAAGTTTGAAACCGCGTGGTTTTGTAGCCTTTCCTCCTCCTAGTGGGAAATCTCCCGTATCAAAGTGGGACCTACTTGTTTTTTTGTCCAAGGGTCGTTAAAAAGATCCCAAAATTAATACTTCCAAAACCCCCAGGCACATGCTGCAGCGATCATTGGCGCAAATCTCTCTCTCATATTCTTTTCAACCTTCCACCCCGCTCTTTATTTTACCTTAGTTAAAGGTATTTAAAAACAGTCTTTTCAGCGTGCATAAACAACAGACCTAACTTGTACCAAAAAATAATAATAAACAACAGACCTAACAGAGACTAAAACATAAGAGCATTTCCATTACACTATCTATATTTTTTTTTGTGTTATACGATACAAAGTGTTAAATTTGGACTCATATAAAGATGTTAAGGAGTGTGTTAGAGTGTGTTAGTAAATATGCAAAAAAATGCTCCATTAAAGTAGCTAAAATACATGTGTTAAGGGGCAAAATTGTAAATAAATGTGTGAGAGAGAGAAAGAGAGAGAGACCTTGGGTGTGTTACAGTTAACACACCATTTAACATTGGACACTAACAATTGTGATGTTAGAGTGTCCATTGTAGTGTAAAAAAATGCTAAAGAGTGTTAGTGTAAGTAAAAAATGCTAAAGAGTGTTAGTGTAAATAAAATCAGACATTAAAATGTGCAAAAATACTTTATTGGAGATGCTCTAATGGGTCTCTTTTATCAACACACCTAACCTTAGGTAAAAACAAGCTGAAAATATATTTCAAAATGGGTCTCTTTTGTTACAATAATGCTAAGGTGATTTAATACACAACATAATGGGCCCGCAAGGAAAATTTGATTTCGGGTTTTATTTAAAATATTATTTTATGATATTCTGTAAAAAATTAGTCCAATTCAATCGAATAATGTATAAAATTTCCTTAATCGTTTAAATTTTCATTCACAGTTTACATGATATATTTTCAAACGACTAAGAAAATTTTATACATTATCCGATTGAACTGATTTTTTATAGAATAACATAAAATAATATTTTAAACAAAACCCCAAAATCAAATTTTACGTATGGACCCAATTCTGCTGTGTATTAAATCAGGGTGGGGGATGGGGTGAGAAATAGTCTCCACTCTATAGCATAATTGCTTTTGTTATTCATACAAATTTTGACAAACCTAACCGAGTATTCTTTTGTTGTGGTCCTTCACACATTTTGTTAACACATTTTTACATATTTTTATACACATTCTTTACACATCTATTATACAAAACACAATGTTATGGCCCTACACATTTTTCAAGGGAGCTGCTGTTCCCCAGCACTCCCTCCAATGCAACCCCCCATGCGCCAATCCCCTCCACGTCCCCCCACGCCCCCACTTCTCTCCCTCTCAATTAAATATTTTAAATAAAAACTATTTTATAATTCTGTTTTTTTTAAATTAGTTTTTAATAACAATTTTTTAAAATAAAAAAATAGTTAAATTTAAAACTGTTATTTACAAAAAACAGTATTTTTACAAAAAAGTATTTTTTTGAAAAACAGTTATTTTTAAAAAATGTTTATTTTAAATAACATTATTTTTAAAAATTAATTATTTTTAAAAAAATAGTTATTATTAAAAATATTTTTTTAATAACTGTTATTTTAAAAAACAGTTATTTATAACTGATGACGGCGATTCCTGATCCTTACTCTGGCGGTCTAGTAAACCTGCAGAAACAACCCTTGATACCGGTGTGGTGCATGCCAATAATCCTACGATGCCTAAGTCAGGCGAGCATTCTGATGAGGGAAAAAGAAATTTAATGGAAATTAGGTTAAAAGAAGAAGTTCATACCTTTCATTGTGATCTCTCTCTGGGATTTATACTCCTCCTCTATTTTAGGAAGGTTTCCGCAATCTTCTGCAACATTTCCATATTCACTCGGCACGCTCCCGCAATTATAGGTTGACATCTCGCCTTTCCGTTTCAGTCCCGCAGACCTGTCAGTTCAAATACTGCACATGCGGGAAAGACATACTTTCGTTGTACCTAGCCCAATGGCTGAGGTCGTCCCATTCTTACCAGTTCCTCTACTGAGGTTCTTGCGGTTAGGTCAGCGGACTTTTAACTTCAGGGCTGACCTAAGGTCTTATCCTTGGCGCTGAGCTCTTAGCTCAGCGCAACCTATCAGCTACTCCCCTGTTCTTATCAACATAGGTGTGAGGCCAATTTGATAAAAATACTTAGATGGTAACGCTGCCACCTTTTGGGTTTTCGCGAGCATTAAATGCATAATACAAAACATCTCATTCTTGCCATGTGGTCGCTCATGAGCCATTCATTGAGGAATAACAGGACGGTGGGGATCATTTGTCGATTCCTATGCCCACGGGATATGTATAGGACCCTTCACGGTTTTCTAGGGAACACTCATCAGCACTTTACCTCTTCGAGAGTTTGAGCGTTCGCCTTTGCATTCTTGGTACGTCCTCTCTCTCTCTCTCCCTCTTTTGCATACTTGCTGTCTTTGGGTCATGTCTGAGGTAGAGCATAAGGCCACGATTAGCGAGAACACGGAAGAAGAAGTGCCTCTTATGGGCCGCGGCACTAGGGCCTTAGCTCTAATGTGTCCTCCCCCTCCTGGTGACGAGGCTACAGAAATATCTGGACAATCGTTCATTGCCCAATACCTTAGGCCAAAGTTCAATGTTCCTGCCCTTTCTCATCCTTCCACACTTGACTCTGATGCTTTGGGGGTGATACACAGACGATTTGAAATCCCTGATTCCGTCCATTTGAGAGCTCCTAAGCCTGACGAAAGGGCTTGTGATAGTTATCCCAACGAAATTTGCATATACCAGGATGCCCTAGAGGTTGGATTACGTCTTTTCTTCCCTAAGATCGTTAGGCAAATCCTTGCTAGGTTTGGCCTTGCCCCTGGGCAATTGGACCCTAATGGCTACAGGCTTCTGGTGAGCTGTGCCATTTTGTGGTTAGTTGCCTCAGACGACAAGAAACACTTGAGCATGCCTTCGTTTTGCAACCTTTTTGCCATTAAAGAGGTCCCCCACACCGAGGCGTGGTGGTATTTTAGCAAGAGGCCACACACCCCAGCCGTAGTGGGCAAATTACCCTCTGCAGTTAAGGAGTGGAAGGACAAGTTCTTTTCTATCGGCGGCTCTGGATGGGAGTATCAGAGCTGGGAAGAGGAGCTCGCTCCTCGCATACAAAGGAAATGGGGGTACCCTCATCCTTGTGTGAGCAATGAACACTTTTCCTATCTGATCAATTTTCATGTTTCCTTTGAGCTTGCTCAGTTACTAACCTTTACCTTCTTCTCCATGACTCATCCAGACGGAAGACTGACCTTTCATCGGAGGAAGCAGAGGTTCTCAAGCATGTTGAATCACACGACATTCACGAGCCAGATCATCTCGTTTCATCAGAAAGTCTATCGATTCACCTCCTTGGTCCAGAAGTTGGAAGTGAGGCCTTAGCCCTGGAAAAAGGTATTCATACATATTCCTCTTTTGATTATGATGTCGGCTAACCCCTTACTCTGCTTTTGACATTTCAGAGGCAGCAGAGAAGGAGATGGACCCTAAGCTGAGCAGGGAGGCATTGGCCAAGTTGAAAGCTGACCGAGGGAAGCTGGAGCTAGGTCAGGTTGCATATAAAAGAAAGAAGACTAAGGAAGGAGCTTCCCAGGCTATTTCTCCTGTAGTCCCTCTCAATTCTGTGTTACCTCCAGCTCTGCCCTTGATTCTACCCATTGACGTGGTTGGAGGGAAGAGAAAGAAAACCGAGCTTCTTCAGCCGTTAGAGGCTGATCTGAAGAAACTGGGGGTGGTGCCCACCACAGAAAGCAAGGACAAAGGAAAGCAGGTCCGAGTTGAAGATGATGGGCCTATGGTGCTCTTTGATGATGACCACGCTTTGACGAAGGCTAAATGTGTAGCCTCTCAAGCTGATATAAAGTACCTGGAAAACCAGCCTCCTGCTACTGTGTGTCAGGAGTTCTTAGTAGAGCTGAGTAAGGTAGGATTTTCTCCCATTTTCCCTTCTGGTGTTTTGTAACATCTTTCGTGAAACTTTGCCCTTATTTTTCTCCGTAGGTTTTTGCCAAGGGCTTCTTTATAACCCAGGAGATGTCCAAGTCCTCGCAGCAGCAGGAAAGGCTAATCAAGAAGAATCAAGACCTAGTCTTGGACATTATGTCACGACCCATCCCTGATAACTTATAAAGACAATTATTAAGGGATAGGCACGTGGCCAAGTATCTACTAACACAAACCACTACACGACAAACTGAAATAAAATAAAAACCACAACTGATCTAGTTATAAATCCCAGATGATACATCGACTCAAAAGAAATAAAAGCACAACTCTGGCACATGACCGCTACAACTCAACTGAACAACATAACTGAACAACTACAACATGGGCTCAAGGCCAATCAACCCTACTACAACTCGATAAACAAAAACAGACTCAAAGCTGAGAGCTAAATAATCTCTCAAAAGAAAAGAGTAAAAAGACTCAACTCTACTACAACACCACGACTCAACAGCTAGACTGGACTGGGACTCTAGCTCCAAGCACCTAAAAAGAAGAACACAAGCGTGTATCAGCGACGACGGCTCATGAATACTATAATGAATAGCATAAAGAAAAGAAGTCAAAATAACTAAGGATTACCATCTCTTTTAAAACCACACACACACACACACACACACCTTTTTTATCAAAATCATTTCCTTTTTATGAAATCAACTTTATCCAACTCACACAATACCTTTTTACACATATTTTATATATATATAAGTAAAACACCATTTTACTATTTTACTCACACCAAAATCACCGTTTTAACTCTTATACTCAACACCAAAACACCATTTGAAAATCACTATTATTTTTACCAACTCGTGGAATCACCAACACCAGTAAAAGATCATATATAGATCTACACCACACCACACCAACACCACACCACACCACACCATATATACTCGTACTATAATAGCCAAGAGTCATTAACGTCCGGTGACTAATCGTTAAAGTCAGATCTGATATCTTGGGTACATACTAGGATAAGCAACTAGAAATGATCCAATGGCCACTACACCAGCCCCAGTGGTAAGGACTTGTACCCCACCGGGTACAAAATATGTAATATATAATATCACCATCACCATCACCATGCACCACCTGTGCATTGCACTATTTGTGCATATTGATCCATAGACCCACCTGATCTATGACAAGACTATTTGAGCACTCTAAAATATCATTTATATAATTTTAACACATTTCGAAAATACACCCATTTTACTCACACCAAAACAACACCATTTTCTTAATTAGAAAACAACACCACGCCGAATTCCTTATTAGAAAACACCATTTCACCACTTTATAATTTAACACTCCACTTTGTAATATAAATCACCATTTTACTTTAATGCACACCAAACCATACTTTACACTATATTTTCCAAAACTCATTACTTTAACACACACCAAATTACTCTTCTTATATTTTCTCCAAAACATATTTTACTCAAAACACATTTGTGATCCAAAAAATTTTCCTTGTTAAAAACTTTATCTAAAAACTCAACTCAACCACGTGTATACGTACTATAAAAATATACAGGACAATCTAAACCTTATACGATTCATAAGAGTAGTCACAAATATGACGAAATACTAAATGATTTGCTTCCCTTTTACTTGCACTGAACACGAACACGAAGGCCCTCCAACACCTATAATATACGAAAATGCTATAATAAGCTTCTGGAATATATAATATACTCATTTTCTAATAATTATCCCTTAAAAACATTATTTTTTCAAACTTTGTATTTTTCCCGAGGCTCAAGATATCGATATCTTGGATTCCCAAGATATCAGTATCTTAGACAGATACATAGGATATCGGTTTCTACTCAAAAGCGGTTTCTGGTCACTGACTACCTCAAGATATCGGTATCTTGGATAACAAGATACCGGTATCTTAGCTTCTGCTGAAACCGGTTTCTCAGAACACAAGATATCGGTTTCATAGAATGCTCGAGATACCGTATGAAGATATCGGTATCTTGGTACCGGTTTCTCAAGATATCCCTCAAGATATCGGTTACAAAGGTATGCTGGTCCTGGTTCACTGAGATACCGGTATCTGGGCAAGCCTAGATACCGGTTTCTGTCGCCTTCTTCACAAATTCGACAGAAACTCAAAATTGGGGTTTTGGATTCAAAATCTGATTTTCTTGATTACTTCCTCAATTCTTAACCAAAACTACCAAATTTTAACCATAGAAACGAGGCATGATTCTCTACGAATATATGTTCTTAGAATTTAAAATAGTTACCTGATTTGGACAAATTTAATTCGGGAAGTTTTGACGAAATTTGAATCCTCCCTCCTCCAAAACTCCATTGATTCTTCCTCCACACCAGCTATGAACCCGAATCCTTCCTTGCACGAACTTCCTCTCCACAATTGCTCCCTCTCCTTACTCTCAATTTGCTCTCACACTCACACACGAACACGAATTTGGGTTTTGACAGAATGGTTTGGAAATTCTCGGATGGGTGTGAATTGGGTGAGTATAAATAGGCAAGATATGAATACTGACAGCTATAGAAACGATTTCCAATCCTATCTTGGGTTTTGGCTCAGTCCATACATGGGAAAAGACTCCTATAATCAATATAAACAGCTATATTGACGCAGCCCCTTCGGTTCCTCCGCCATGGCTGTTTCTGCTCACTAACCCCAAAGTCGAAGATATCGGTATCTTGGGCTTCCAAGATACCGGTATCTGGAGCCCTTTTTACAAAAAAAATTTGATTTTTCTTATATTTGACCCTTATATTTTCTAATTCCCTCTTAAACTCCCCAAAAATTATTTTTATTATTTTAACTCCTTAGATAATATTTTTAATTATCTAATTTTTAAATTATTAATTATTAATAATTCTAAATTATGAAACGGGTCTCACACATTAGGCAGGCAGAAAAGGAAAGGAATGTTGCGGCCTTGAACCTGAAGAGAAAGGAGTCTGAGCTCCAGCAATTGGTGGAGGAAAAGATTGTTGTTGAAGCAAAGTTGAAGGAAGAAGAAGAGAAATTTAAGGCCGAGGAGACTCGTTGCACTCGCCTGTCCAGGGACCTGGTTAAGGCAGTGGAGGAGAGGGCGTTGATGGAAGTTACAAGCAACAAGGCTTCTGCTTCCATGGCTAAAGCTGAGGAGAGTCTTGGGAAACTCTAGGAGATTCGTGACAAGGAGCTGCAGGAGCACTTGGGTGAAGTGACCTCATCCTATTTTGATGGTTTTGAAGAGATGAGAAGGCAATGCATTTGCAAGTACCCTGATCTGGACTTCAGCACCCAACTCTTTGAGATAACAATAGAAGATTCAACAGTTATGGGTGAGGAAGATGACAATCAGGGCATTGAGGTTACTTCCCAGAATCTGAATTCCAATCCTGTCGATTCTTCAGCTCCTGATAAAATTGACAAAATAGTTCAAGATGTTATCATATTCACGGCCACGGAGATAATGGAGGAGGTGGCCGACAGAGTTATTACGGAGGAATAGAGAATGTTTCTATAAGTTTTAATTTCCTTCACCCTTTTGTTCTTTTGAACTGTTTGACCGGCTGAGCCTGGAGTTTCTTTCATTTTATCTATTGCGGAGGAATAGAGAATATTTTCGGTTTTTGTTTTTAATGCCATTGGGTTGTACATTTTGTCGTGCCTCATCGTAGTGTTCTCAGCTCGTTCGATCACTCGCACTTATTGCCACAACAAATTGAGATCCTGCCTTTGCATGGGGCTGAGCTGCACCGTGGTGCTGAGCTGGCCTGTGCCTTAGCACTGCTTGCCTTAGCGATTTGAATCATGCTTTAGCACGAGGCTGAGCTGTACCGTGGTGTTGAGCTGGCCTGTGCCTTAGCACTAATCGCCTTAGCGATTTGAATCATGCCTTAGCATGGGGCTGAGCTGCACTGTGGTGCTGAGCTGGCCTGTGCCTTAGCACTATTCACCTTAGCGATTTGAATCATGCCTTAGCACAGGGCTAAGCTGCACCATGGTGCTGAGCTGGCCTGTGCCTTAGCACTATTCGCCTTAGCGATTTGAATCATGCCTTAGCACGAGGCGGAGCTGCACCATGGTGCTGAGCTGGCCTGTGCCTTAGCACTATTCGCCTTAGCGATTTGAATCATGCCTTAGCACGGGGCTGAGCCGCACCGTGGTGCTAAGCTGGTCTATGCCTTAGCAATATTCGCCTTAGCGATTTGAATCATGCCTTAGCACGGGGCTGAGTTGCACCGTGGTGCTTAGCTGACCTGTGCCTTAGCACTAATCGCCTTAGCAATTTGAATCATGCCTTAGCATGGGGCTGAGCTGCACCGTGGTGTTGAGCTGGCCTGTGCCTTAGCACTATTCACCTTTCTA
>NMUG010006387.1:0-12615 GCA_002855965.1 Monotropa hypopitys | reverse complement strand
TCACCAGATTGTGCATCTTTTCGATAGCTTTCCAACGCCATATTATAAAGCTCGATCGGAGCTTCACATCAAAAGTTATGCCCGTTTTACCGACGGAGGGTGCGGTCATGGCATTGTTCACTTGTTTTCTTCTTGATCTTCCCGAAATTAGCACTTTGGTACTCTTTGATGCTCCAAATGGTCTTCTTGTGTCCAAAATGAATCCTCGATAGCTCGGGGACTCCTGAGGTCTTCCGGACTCGTCCGGGTATCACTAAATAGCCTGTACAAACAACAAAAACTAAAAAAACGAGATTAAATGCATATGTACAAAAACGAACTAAATAGTAAACAACTAATAACACAAACTAATTAAAAGGAGATAGATTGGCACACAAAAACTATAGTATTATGCGCTAATCATTGATATTCAAGTGGTGAGAGAATTTCTTGATGTTTTTTCTGAAGAGTTGTCGGGGATAGTGCCGGATAGAGAAATTGAGTTTACTATTGAGTTGGTACCTGGTACAAGTCCAATTTCAATTACACCTTATAGAATGGAACCCACGGAATTATATGAGATTAAGGTTCAACTTAAGGAATTGATAGAGAAAGGTTTTATGAGACCTAGTGTATCACCTTGTGGAGCACCGGTTTTATTTGTGAAGAAAAAGGATGGAACCATGCAGATGTGTATAGACTATAGACAGTTGAATAAAATTACAGTGAGGAACAAATACACATTACCTAGAATCGATGATTTATTTGATCAACTGCAAGGGGTTTCTGTGTTTTCTAAGATTGATTTGCATTCGGGTTATCATCAATTGAAAGTGAGGGATGTTGATGTTACTAAGACCGCTTTTCGCACTAGATATGGGCATTACGAATTTCTTGTTATGCCTTTTGGGTTAACTAATGCGCCTCTAGTATTTATGGATTTGATGAACCGAGTATTTCAACCCTATTTAGATTCCTTTGTGATTATTTTTATTGATGACATTTTAATTTATTCACGGTCTAAAGAAGAGCATGAAGAACATTTGAGGTTGGTGTTGCAAAAGTTGAGAGAGAAACAACTTTATGGTAAGTTTAGTAAATGTGAGTTTTGGTTAGAATAAGTGGTATTTTTGGGTCATATCATTTTTAAGGAGGGAATTTCTGTGGATCTTAAAAAGATTGAAGCAGTGGTGAATTGGGAAATGCCTACTAGTATTACCGAGATTCATAGTTTCTTGGGTTTGGCTGGATACTATAGAAGATTCATTGAGGGTTTTTCTTCCATAGCCTTGCCTATGACTAGATTAACCAAAAAGGGGATGAAGTTTGAATGGTCGGATGAACGTGAGTCTAGTTTTCAGATCATGAAAGAAAAATTAATTACCGCACCTGTTTTGACAGAGGACTTGGTGATTTACAGTGATGCTTTACTTTGTGGTTTGGGATGTGCTTTGATGCATCGGGGGAGAGTTATTTCTTATGCTTCTAGACAATTAAAAAATCATGAAAAGAATTATCCTACCCATGACTTGGAGTTGGCAGCCGTAGTGTTTGCTTTGAAACTTTGGAGACATTATTTGTACGGGGTAACATGCGAAATTTTTATGGATCACCAAAGTTTGAAGTACCTTTTTACTCAGAAAGATCTTAACTTGAGGCAACGTAGGTGGTTGGAATTAATCAAGGATTATAATTGTAGTATTCATTATGATTCGGAGAAGGCAAATGTAGTAGCGGATGCTTTGAGCAGGAAATTGATGGGATCTTTAAGTTGTTTGACTTGTGCACGAATTGAAATTTTGATAAAATGAAAGGTTTGGGAGTTGATATGGCAATTGGGAAAGGAGGGGTTCTTTTAGCAACACTTGTGGTGAAACCTTTATTTGAAGAACAAATTAGAATTGGACAAGGGCATGATGTATTTTTGGAGAATGTTCATCAACAAATATTACTGGGAGAGAAGTCTGAGTTTGTTATATGGGGTGATGGCATAATAATGTTTGGGAATCGAATGTGTGTACCAGAGGACATGGAGCTTAGAAGGAATATTTTAGAGGAGAGGCACAATTATAGATTTGCTATGCATCCGGGAGCACCAAAAATGTATTGTGACTTGCGAGAAAACTTTTGGTGGAGAGGGATAAAGCATGAGATAGTTGATTTTGTGGCCATGTGTCTTATATGTCAGAGGGTAAAAATTGAATATCAAAGACCGAGAGGGCCAGTTCAAAGTTTACCAATACCCGAGTGGAAATGTGAACATATGACGATGGATTTTGTTGTGGGATTGTCAAAGTCTAAGTGCAGTTACGATTCTATTTGGTTGATTGTGGACCGGTTGACTAAGTCGGCACATTTTCTTCCAGTGAGGACTTCTTTCAACACGAATCGTTATGCAAGGATCTATATTGTAGAGATTATTCAATTACATGGTGCACCAGTGTCTATTGTGAGTGATCAAGATCCAAAATTTACTTCGCAATTTTGGGCGAGTTTACAACAAGCCTTGGGTACCTTATTGAAGTTTAGTACCACTTTTCATCCTCAAACAGATGGATAATCGGAGAGAACTATTCAAACACTTGAGAATATGTTGCGATCATGTGTGCTTGATTTTCGAGGAGGTTGGGATGATTATTTGCCATTGATAGAATTTGCATACAATAATAGTTTTCAAAGTAGCATTGGGATGGCACCATTTGAGGCTCTATATAGTAGAAGGTGTCGGACACCAACATGTTGGAGCGAGATTGGAGAAAGTCAAATTTTGGGACCGAAATTATTGCAAATAGCATCGGATGGGGTTAGACTAATTCGGGAGAGGTTGAAAGTGGCTCAAAGTCGACAAAAGAGCTATGCGGATAATAAAAAAAGAGAGTTAGAGTTCGATGTTGGTGACTATGTCTTTTTGAAAGTGTCGCCTTGGAAGGGAGTTGTACGGTTTAAGGGAAAAGGAAAGCTAGCACCCAGATATATTGGTCCATTTGAAATTGTGGAGAGAGTTGGGGTCACGACATATCGTTTAGCCTTGTTGATTGAGTTGGCTCGTTTGCACAATGTGTTTCATGTTTCTATGTTTCAGAAGTACGTGGGTGACCTGACGCATGTGTTAGAAGTGGAGCCTTTGGAGTTGCACGAGGATTTGACTTATGAAGAGTTACCGGTGAAGATTTTGGATTGCAAGGAGCAAGTATTACGTTCCAAGGTGGTTCATTTGATCAAAATCTTTTGGCAAAATCACGGAGTCGAGGAAGCGACGTCGGAGAGCGAGGATGCTATGCGGAAAAAACATCCACACATGTTTTTAGGTAATCCTTTTTGCTTACTTTAAATTTCGGGGGCGAAATTTTCTAAGGGGGGAGGAGTTATAATACCCGTCTCATCTAATTATTAATTTTAAATGTTTTTAACAATTATCAAAGATGAGATTCAAGAATATAATATTCCATTTGGAATTATAGAGTGAAAGGAAATTATAAAGGATGATTTATTGGTCAAAATGAGATTAAGTATTATAAGTATTAAATAGTTAGGAATAATGGCACATAAGGGTAATTATGTGGTGTAGTGGAAGGGTAAGGATGTAAATGAACCTAAAAATCTGTATTAGGTTTATCATTAGGCTAATCCTTATGTTTATGCCTAAGTGTTTTGCTCTAGAGAGGTTAGAGAGAAGGGTGGCTAGGAGAGAAATCAAATTTGAAGGCTTGGGAGCAAGGAATCGAAGGCGACCTCTTCATGAATCTTATTCATATCGTAAGTATATATAAACCCATGTAGTTTACACCATTGTTAATCTTAAAATTTGGAGGTTTAGTGTTTAATCTCGTTTTTGGTAAAATCCTAGATCTAGATCTTAGAAACTTGGATTTTTGATGAATCAAAGGGTTGTAGGAGCTTAGATTTGAGTATGTTTAGTGTTGGAATATTTAGAACACTTTGGATATCTTTGATTTTTGGTTTTGAGGCTAATAGATCGAAGTTAAAAAGGTTGGGGATTAGTGGTTCGACAATAAAATTTTCTGAAAATTTTAGTCTGCTCAGGGTCGACCGGTCCACATGAACGTGGTCCACCGGTCGTGATTATGAAGTAGACTTTTTATGCCTGTCGCGACCGGTCCCTTGTGCCGTGGTCGACCGGTTGTGAATTTTTAGTAATGACAATTTTATGGTCTCGACCAGTCGCGTGTAACGCTGCCAACCGGTCGCTGTTCGTAAATTTCTGGCAATTTGGATAACCTTTTGGAATGGGTTTGGAAGGTAGTAGGGGCTATTTAAAGACTCTTATAAGTAGTTTAAAGATAGTTATCCATTCAGTTGATTAAATTTAATAATTTCGTTATCTTCTTGTCGAGCTATATATCAATGTGGACTGAAATTGTAATTGTTTTGACAGGGACACTTGAAAAGGCATTGAGGCCTCACTCAAAGGCAAGGAGAAGGTTTGAACGAGGGTATTCGGTGAGTGTATGTATATGATATCTTGAAAGTACTTTGCATGATTTTCAAAGTAAATGTTTCCTAGTTTAATTGTTTTAAAAGCATCTATCACATGTTTTATGCTATATTGAGATTGAGATATGATGGAAATAACTTAATCATGATGGTTATATTGGAAGTTTACTTTCTATAGACTACACGTTGGACGTGTGAGTGAGTTTTATTTAAAATGCATTGGGGGTAAAGCATACCATATTATATATATATATGTACCTTGCAATGAAAGTTCTTGCAGACTACACGTTGGACGTGTTAGTGAGTTTCTCCGGATAATACACCCATTTTGAAGAGGGGTCATCGCTATTTTAAGAAAGAGAAATGAAAAAATGTTTTTGGAAAATGGGCTTCGGCCATATATATAAGTAAATGCATGGGATGCATGGGGTTGGATGAATGTGTTTTTAGGAGTTGGACCCTTGTTCTTGCAAAATTTAATTCTTACATGTTTTTATTTAAATCTCTTACAATTATGAAATCAAAATATCATAATCATACTCTGGTTTCCTTGTGTTTTCTTGAATACTTGGAAACTAGATTTTGGAGTTAGCGGTCCACTACATAGCTTGGAATGGTGGTTTTTGAAGCATAGCATGGAAGAATTGGCATTTAGCTTGTGTGGCTGGAATTTCGGCTTGAGGATTCATTTATCTTTTTATACGAGTACATTTGTACTTAGTAAATCCTTTTTAGTACCTAGGGGTTAAAGAATGTTTGAAGTGAGACTTGGGTATTTCTTGTTAGTACTGGATGATAGTTTGGTTTGTTTTGAATCTTATCGACATTTGGGTTAATGCTAAGAAATTTTTTTATTTCCGCATAATTTTAGTAAGATTTTTGGTAAGTGATGTTACACCGTCACTCCATCATCATCATTTTCTACGGTCACTCACCCACTAATGTCACATCACTCAACCAACTCGACTCTTCACCACCACTATATTATTTACCAACATGAGTCTACCACCACCACTCCACTATCATCATTCTTCGAGTCAGTCGCCACCACCATCACTCAACCAACTCGACTCTACCATCATCATCACTCAACCACCCTGACTCCACAATCACAACCGTCATTACTCTATCACCCTACAATCACCATCGTCATCACTCTACCACCCTGATTCTATCACCGCTGCCACCACCATCATCACTCAACTACCACAACTCCACCACCACTATCACCACAGGTTGAAAAAAATATAATGAACTTGTTCCATCTTAATTTTGTTTTTAGTTTTTTCACAGCAAATTGACATCAAACGTGTTTACGATTTTTCTTTTTACCTACAAAAACAAAACAAAAAAAGAATTTAATTTTTTTGAAACTAAGAGCATCTCCACGAGACTCAACATAACGAACTTTTAGGTATCTTAGGTGGCCACAAAAACACAAAAACACTCTCCAGTAAACCCAGTAGACTTAACAACAGAATATGTATTTTCCATTTTGCAACAGTAACTCGCCAATATTGGAGAGTCACTGTTCACTTAGGCAAAACATTATTTACACTATTCACTTGTATCAAGATTTCACATGAATAATCTGAACTATTAATACATTTTAAAATAATGTTTTAAGCGACTATGTAAAAAATCAACGTAATCGGATAATTATAAATGCTTTATTCAATTTCATTTAGAAGTTAAGACTAAAACTTCTGAATAAAACATACATTACTTGATGAAGTACTTATGTCTATCCAACTGCATTGATTTTTTACAAGATCACTTAAAATATTATTCTAAAATTTATTAATAACTCCAATTATTTATAGGGAAAGTCTAGACATACACCAACATTTACGCACCCTATTTACAAACCCACTTGGTTGGGGGCCCGAAATAAAAATTTTGACTTGACAGTTAAATTTGAAATATTATTTTTAGGTATACTGTAAAAAATCAGTCCAATCAGATAGTTTAAAATTTTCCTCAATCGTTTAAATTTTAATATACAGTTTCAGTCTGAAACTGTGAATGGAAATTTTAAACGATTAAGAAAATTTTTTAAGTCATCCAATTGAGCTGATTTTTTACAGGTACTTAAAAAATAATATTTCAAATTTAACTGTCAAAACAAAATTGTATTTGGGGCCAGCGTGGACCCCAAACAGGTGGGTGTGTAAATATGGTGTGTAAATGTGGGTATGTGTATAGGAAATGGATAGAGAGGTTGGTGGAGGTGAATTTAAAAAAAATGAGTAAATAAAATAAAATTGAGGCATTTTGGATATGCAAAATGTATAAAACTGCTGGAGATGCTCTAAAAATTGTAAACTGTATCAAACATAGCCTTAATATATAGCAAACTGGTTGGTACAGTGGTGCTACATACACTCACATTTACACATTATGTTTACACACTTACTCGATTGGAGTTCACGCAATAATCTAAAAAATTTCTTCAATCGTTTGATTTTTTATTCACAGTCTAAAATTGTATATTAAAGTTCAAACAATTGAGAAAAATTTTCAGATTATCCAATTTGACTGATTTTTTGCAAGGTACCTAAAAATAATATTTCAAACTTAACTGTCAAGTCAAAATTTTTATTTGGGGCTCACGTGGACCCCAACCGAATGGGTGTGTAAACATGATGTGTAAATGTGGGTGTGTAGATTTCCCTTAAAAAAATTTAAATGTTTCCACTTGGTTAATACATAGCTGTGTTTAAAATGTTTTTCATGTTTATTATTTACAGCGAGGTTGTAGTACAAATAATAAATTAATTTTTTTATTATAGAGTGAATTTGTACTTAATTCATATTTGAATTTCTACTTAATTAATAATTTCAACAAAAGTGTTTTCTATTTTTCTTGATACATTAAGCGATATGAAGAAGTAGCCATTTCACATAAAAATAAGGACACTTTATTTTTTATTTTTCTGAATTTTGATTAAATTTGCATTGCTATAGGAGATTAGGATCCCTCCTTATCCAGCCATTCGCCAAGGGTTTCCGTCTACGCGGAGATTTCTGGATCGCAAGACATTATCGCCTTTCTTAGATTAAGCATTCGTCTTGACCATAAAATTTTAGAAGTAAAAATTTAGATAAAAAAATTGCCAACGACAAAAACAATTCATAAAACCCATATTATTATTATTTTTTGAATCTTTCAACTTTGGTATCTAGTTTTCTAATAATTAAATTATCTTTATTAGAACTCAAAAGAAAACTAGCATTTGTTGCTGCCGGAGAAGCTAATTAACTAAAAAGAGAGATTTGTACTATTGAAAGTAGAGAAAATAGAGACACAATGGAAGAAATTTGTTTCGGTGACATATCGAATCAAACTGATAGAGCAATTGAGCGAGAATCTCTCTTTGCCCCAGGAAGCTCATACACAATCAACGGAGGCCTCCCTGGACTTCTAGACTTTAGGTGATAGCCTATTGGAAGTAGAGTTCTTTCTTTTAACTCACGATGGCATTGGGGCCTACTAGGATCTAACTATGGTCTCCCGAAAGAGTTGACTGATCGGGCAGCCTTTTTCAATTTTGTTATAAATGAATTCATTTTCAAAATTCATTGAATTGTGTGCACGTACCAGGATGGTTGTTCCAAAAAAAACAATATATATCTATTGCAACAATTAATACTACAAATCAGAACGGTGTGGATTTCGAATATACATATAAGTATATAGATGACCGTTGAATCTGTTTGTATATTGATCCAACGGTTGATTTATACACGCCTAATTTATCATCATTTATCATTGTCGTGATACATTGTGATACACCATTGGATTCGTTTGTGATACACCGTTGGATCTGTTTCCTAATAGCAATCCTTGCCTAATAGAAATACATGCCTAATTCTTCCATATCTTTCTCTCACGCAATCCACGCCTGATTTATCTAGACACACAAACCTCGATGGCAATCCACGCCTGATTTCTCGATCCATCACAGCATCACGCTCCATTTATACATGCCTAATTCTTCCATATCTTGATCCATCACAGCGTCGCTCCATCTACACAACAATGATCGATTCCATGTACATAGCAACCTCTCCATTTATACACACCATCTCGATCCATTTCATCTCTCTCTCTCGATCCATTTTATCTATCGCCCTCACTCTCGCTTCATTTCACCACCAACGTCGATCCATCAGTGAGGTATGTTCTCCGACGCATCTCCTTTATTTCGCCCAATTTTTCGGGTTCAATTATTTTCTCTTTGAGTAGTGTAACTGTGTATAGTCTTCTCCCGTTTCGATTTCAACAAGGAAATTCTTCTCGATCCTTCAATTCTTCCCGATATCAACAAGGCAAGTCTTCTCCGCAGTCGAGGTATACACAGTCGATTTGTGTTTTTTTTTTGTTTTTGATTCCAAGGTAGCCCTTCTCGTGGTATATGTTGGGGGCCGAACTTTCAGGAGGTCGGAGCCACGACCTCCTCCAGGAGGACCACAGCTCAGACCAGCCAGCATGCGGTCGAACAGATCATAGCCGGCGACAGGGCTCTCTAGGGCTCTCTCCGGCCCGGGGACTCAAAGCCCAGAGGAGGTGCCTAGCCGAGGAGCCTAGAAGTCAAGGTCGTGCGACCAAGCAAAGTAGGGCCGACGAGAAGGCTCTTCCGGGATCACTTCTGTGCAGAGGTTTCTCGGCCCAGGACGGCCCGGCCAACAACAAGCAGCACCGGAGCGTGCTGCTTTGGCCAGACAGGACAAAATGCTTTGTTCGCAGCGGATATTCCCTCGGGCACAGTATCCCGGGTTTCAGGCACATGGCAGACACACGCCTGACACAAAATCAGCTTTTCCGTGATTCTCGCAGAATGTCAGGCACGCTCAGTCAGCTTTTCTGCCGCCCGATGTTGTCAGGCGACGGCGCCTGACACTGTCGGAGCCGACCGGTCGGCCACACGTTCAGACACTTAGAGGAGACAAACACACTGTCCCATGGTCTGTCACACCAGTTCACTTGCGCCGAATCGCGTATCCAGCACTCTCCGATGTCCTATATAAAGAGCTTGGCATTCAATGCATGGTACACACACTCTTTCTAGCCCAAGCTCTGTCAATTTACTTTCTCTCTCTACAATTCCTTTGCTGATTTTGCCATCGGAGGGTCCACCGGCGACGCCGCCGGTAGCCTAACGTTTGTTCTCTGTGCAGCCAGGTCCAGCCACTCAGCTCCGCCGCTCATCGCCGGAATCCACTATTGAAAAGGCTTACCCCCCAACAATTGGCGACTCCGCTGGGGAACCCTTTTCTCAAACATTCAGATTCACGTTTTGAGCTCTCAAACACCCTTCTCAGCTGAAAATGGCCTCCAGAGACAGGAACTCCAGGGATGACCAGTCCGGTGGAAGAAGGAACAAAGGGAAGGAGATGGCCCGGGCAGGGGACTCTGCTCTCCGCACTCCTGAGCAGGTCCGTGCCGGCGATGCCAGCTACCATAGCAGCGAGTGCCCAGATCCTCCGGCCAAACAGACCACGCGGTAGTACATTCGCCAGTTGGAGGGCGATCTGGGCCGAAGGGATGAGCAGATCAACGCCCTTATCAGAGAGATGACCCTGCTTAGGGAGGCTACCGAGAAAAAGCGGGCAGCTCCAGAAAAGAGCCATGGTGAGGAAGATAGAAATTACCAGGAGCCCTCTCAGAGCAAGAGCAGGTCCCAGCAGACCAGGCCCTCTGCCCTAAACAGGCTGAGGGAAAGGGTGGAAGAAGTCCCTGCCAGGCGGAGGAACAACGAGGAACGTCGCGTCAGGCGCCGAGTCATACCTCCCCGGCATAGAGAGGAATGTTCAAGTGAAAACCAACGGCCCTTGACGCCAGTCTTTGATCGCCTCGGCCCGAATGCAGCTCAAAGGCTTCGCCCAGCACGGGAGCAGTCACCGCCCAGGCGCCAGAGGCACAGTGGCCAAGGAGAAAGCTTGGCACCTCGCTCAGAGCAGGAGGTGTCCCAAAGCAGAAGAAGCGCAATCTTACCGGCTCGGACCTATGAGCCGTGTCGGCGGAATGGAGTCCCCTGCACTCCGTTCACTCTGGAGATCGAAGCTGCTAGACCTTCAGCAGGATTCTCGGCCCCCAAGTTCAACAAGTACGACCCCAAAATGGATTCGTACACTCACATAGTGCATTTCAGGCAGATGATGTCCCTCTACTCTGGGTAGGATGCCTTGATGTGCAAGCTTTTTCCATCCAGCCTCGGCGATGTTGGGTTACTCTGGTTCGAACGACTGCCGGCAGGGTCCATATCCTCGTGGAGAGACCTTTCGACGGCCTTCCTGGCTCGGTTCATCACCAGCACCAAAGTTAAGAAAGAGGTTGATTCCCTTTTCGGCCTTCGGTGAGCAAGGTCAGAATCTCTGCGCCAATAAGCAGCCCGGTATTGGGACCTCTACAACGAGATTGAGGATTGCGATCAGAAAATCGCAGTCACGTCATTCAAGCTCGGTCTGGACCACTCCAGCCGAGAATTCGAGGATCTGATGGTGTTCCCTCCGGCCACAATGAATGAGCTCATGGCCAGAATTGAGCTCCACGCCAAACTGGAGGAGGCCAAGGAAGAACGAAGCAGAGCCGACCAGCGCTCCGGCCAAGGATCCAGCAACCACAATAACTCGTCCAGGAGGAAAGAGACAAACACTGTCCAGCCGGGGGAGCCCCGGACGTACAAGTCGTACGAATATGTGGCTCACACCACCATCTTCAAACAACCAACCTTTATACTCCTTCGAAAAATCGAAAAGGAGCTGTTCTTCAGGTGGCCGGAGAAGAGGTTGGGAGCCCAGAGAGGTGGCAATGACAAGTTCAGATGCTCTTATCACAGGGAGAAGGGCCACCTCACCACCAACTGCCGAGCCTACAAGGATTTCTTGGAAGAGCTGGTCACGGCGGGACACCTCGGCGAATTCATTGATACCGAGAAGACGGCCATGGCCGAACCAAGGGAAGATCCCAAGCCAGCCCTTCGCATCATCAACGTAATCCACGGGACAGTGGATCACCGACGAGAGGATCAACTTCGGTCAGAGCTTCAGTAGATTGAAGCAAAGGAAATTCTTGCCGTCCAACCTATGCCGAAGAAACCAAAACCGGATTCGAGGTATTCCATCACTTTCTCTTCTAGAGATTCAGAAAGGGTCCAACACCCCCACGACGACGCGCTAGTCGTCACAATTCAAATTGCCGACTGCCAGGTCAGTCGAGTCCTCGTTGACCTCGGCAGCTCGGCAGATGTCATGTATTATTCTTTGTTTAAGAAAATGGGGTACAAATCGGAGGACTTACAACCGACCGATGTGCCACTGGTAGGGTTCAACGCGACATCTGTTTGGCCGCTCGGCAAGCTTACCATAACAGTGACCATCGGCACGGTCACAACCGAGTTGGAGTTTGTGGTAGTCGACGTCCCGTCACCCTACAACGCTATTTTGGGCCGAACCTGGGTCCACATTATCAAGGGAGTCGCCTCCACATACCACCAGGTCATCAAATTCATCGGCTCAAGAGGGGTGGAAGAGCTTAGGGGAGACCAAGCCTCGGCCAAGCAGTGCTATATCGCTGCCGTCAAAGGCCAGGTCACCCACGAGCAAGTTCACTGCGTGGAGGTTCCCGATCAACCAGTGCTGGAGGACGTCAGTTCGAGTGCCTCGGCTAAATCCATTGAGGACCTTGACACCATCCCTCTAAGCGCCGACGATCCGGAACACTTCTTTCTTATCGGCTCAGAGATGTCAGAGGCAGACAAGGCTGCCACAATCAGTTGTCTCAAGCGAAACGTCGAAATTTTTGCCTGGACACCTTATGAAATGCCGGTCGTAGACCCTGAGTTCATCAGCCACCACCTCAACGTCCGGCCGGAGTGTCGGCCCATCGTTCAGAAGGCCAGGCGATCGACAACCGCTCATGCCGACGCAGTCATTGAAGAAGTGGACCGCCTGACCAAAGCGCAGGCGATCCGAGAGGTACACTATCCCACCTGGTTAGCCAACACGGTGGTGGTCAAGAAAAAGACCGGCAAGTGGAGGGTTTGTGTTGATTACACTAACCTTAACGAAGCTTGCCCCAAAGACAGTTTTCCTATGCCAAGGATTGATCAGCTGGTCGACGCAACGGCTGAGCACCCCAGAATGAGCTTCATGGATGCTTACCGAGGATACCATCAA
>NMUG010006386.1:0-12616 GCA_002855965.1 Monotropa hypopitys | reverse complement strand
CTTCAAAACCTCCATTCATGGCCTCGAATGAGGAATAAAAGAGAGAAGAAGAAGAGAGGGGAAGAAATCCCCTTTGAAACCCTACCTCTACCCCCAAAGAAAAGAAAAAACGTGTGGACTAAGTCCACCAAAGTTGTATATATAGTACCCCACAAGAAAGACCAAATTTCCCTTAAAAATCTGATTTTTTGTGAATCTGTCAGCTTGTACCGGTCCACGACGGTACGGTGGACCGGTACAAAAGGCTATTTTTTCTGATTCAATATGTTTCTGCTCAAAATCCGTCCACAAACTTTCAGCTTGTACCGGTCGACGACAGTTCAGTGTACCTGTACAAAGGCTATTTTTTCACCAGATTGTGCATCTTTTCGATAGCTTTCCAACGCCATATTATATAGCTCGATCGGAGCTTCACATCAAAACTTATGCCCGTTTTACCGACGGGGGGTGCGGTCATGGCATTGTTCAGCTGTTTTCTTCTTGATCTTCCCGAATTTAGGACTTTGGTGCTCTTTGATGCTCCAAATGGTCTTCTTGTGTCCAAAATGAATTTTTGATAGCTCGGGGACTCCCGGGGTCTTCCGGACTCGTTCGGGTATCGCTAAATAGCCTGTACAAACAACAAAAACTAGAAAAATGAGATTAAACGCATATATACAAAAACGAACTAAATAGTAAACAACTAATAACAAAAACTAATTAAAAGGAGATAGCTTGGCACACAAAAATTACATTATTATGTGCTAAATACACCCTCCAACGTATCGTTTGCTAGTCCCGAGCAAACTCACACTACGACTCGATCTAACTAACAATGTTAAAAGTAAGGGATAGGTCCTTTGAACCCCTGGACAGCCCCAATAGGCCGAGTAAGGTCTCGCGAGGGTTTTTAGCAATGAACTACCCACAAAACAAAGTAAACTACTTTTACATGGCATGCCAATATTTGCAAGCGAACTCAAGACATGAAAAAGAAAATGGATCCTTAGAAAGAAGTGCGGGCAAACAAAGTTCACTAAGCTAGCAAGGCAAAAACAAGTCATGGCACCAAAATCTAACGTGTGTGTGCAAGGCCTTTCATCGCAAGTGAGATACAACCCAAAAGTCTATCCGGACTGAGTCTCGACTTCAATTCGCACCGTGTCATGCACTCAACAAGTTAAGATATTCGAAACATGAGTGCATACTCAAACTCTCATATGTGCGGGCAGATGATATATATATGTAAAAAATGAAACATCCCGCACATTGTGACATGAAAGAAGCACTATATAAGTGGATACGATCTCATGACTAGAAATTCATAGCAAAGGGAACATTGTGTCTAAATCGACATGCCACAAATGATTGCCGGTGATTGGCACACAATATTGTAGTTTGTGTGTGCCAATTTCATTCCTTTTAGTTAGTTTTCGTTCTTAGTTATTTGTTATTTAGTTTTGTTCTTGTACATATGCGTTTAATATTTGTTTGTAGGTTTACTTGTGTTTTTTAGGTTATCTACCGATTCCTGGATGAGTCCGGAAGTCCCCGATCCATCCCGAGCTATTTGATGAAGTCAGGAGCAACAGAGCGTCAGTACAACGGACATAACTTTTGATGTATAGCTCCGATTGCAAATTGTAATATGGCGTTGGAAATCTATCGACGAGACGCAAAAAGAAAAAATATGCAAAAAATTCCAACAGGAGGTGTTTATACAGGTACGCGTACCGGTACGGCATGCACGTTTTTGGCCAAGAATGAGCAGAAGCTTTTTGTACCGGTACGCCATTACCTCGTACCGGTATGGCTTGCTGTTTGCTGTTTTTTTGGCTTCATTAAGGGCATTTTGGTAAATATTTTGGATGGGGAGTATATATACTCCAATGTAATTCAGGGGATGGAGGTTTTTCTTCAATTTAGGGTTCTTGGAGAGGGGAGAGCCTCCCTCTCCTCCTCCTCTTTTCTCTTCCCCATTTGGGGGTCATCCATGGGTGTTGGGATGTTTTGTTCTTCATAAACATTGTAAGACTCTTCTCCCTCTATCTATTGATGTATTTTATTTTATGTCTTGTGTGGAATCAATTTAGTATTTCATTTTACATGTATTATTTTGTTTGTATTCTTGTGATTTTAAGCTTGTATTAGGAGTAATGAGGGAGTAACCCTCTTGGTTTGGCCATGGGGTGACTAGCACACCAAGCCTTGGTTAGTGTTTGAATGCACCATTTTTGGGCTAAAATGTAGTGGCCTAGGGTGTAGGAGTTCACTACCTAGGGTCTAAGCCAAGCGGTGTTAATCACCTTGATGAGTTGTCGACGTGAAAATTGGCACAACTCATGCTTGGTGCGATGTCCCGCTAGGTGTTCGACAAAATGCCTAAGTGAATGAATTCACCTAGAAACCACCCAATTGCTATAGAATTGATGTCTCGAGATTTTATAGGGATTAGAAGAATGTAGTTCTCACCTCGGGTCCAACCAAGGGTTGTCGATCTCTTTGACGGTTTGTGCCATGTACACTCCGTGCTTAAAGCATGTCGCCCGATGAGTGTAAGTCGGCCTAGAGAGCTGAATTCTAATCCCCATGCTATCTCTTGACCCGTGACTTATGCTTGAGAGTCAAACATCCCGTAGGAGGTCCTATGTCGTGATCCCTCCTATGTGTCGCCATGGATAATTGGAGTAGTCTTCGTTGGCCTAGGTTAGGTGTTAGAACCCCCATTGCCATTCTGCTTAGTTTAACTTGTTTTCTTATTTTCTTTTTACGCATTAGTTTATTAACTTCTTAAAGAAGAAACAAAAGGTTAACGTCCTACTGCCTCATTTGCAAAACCAAACTTCTAAATCAAAGCAATTATCTCCAACTCTGACATTTCCCTGTGGACCAACCTCGGACTTATCCACTTTACTTGTAGAGTGTTTATTTACTTGTTTATAAATTATTAATGCATGGCATAGGCTTTTCCGTTAATCAACGACCGGAAAAGTTCTTCTATCAGTATGTTTCTTGTTTATGGTTCTTTAGCTGATGTGTTGATTGATTATGGAGCATCGCATTCGTTTCTCGCTACTTCCTTTACATCTACGTTGGGCTTGAAGTTAGATGTTTTGACACCCCCTATGATGGTGGAAACTCCAGTTGGGGGTAGAGTTCCATTAGATTGCATCATTCGTGGTTGCCACCTTACTATTGAGGAACAACTATTCGTGTGTGATTTCATAGTTTTGGCTATGTCGGGGTTTGATCTTATTCTGTGCATGGATTGGTTATCCACCTATCATGCTACTATCGACTGTCATCGTCGGCGTGTCAAGATTCTTTCTCCTGAGGAAGATTTCTTCTAGTTCTATGGTGATCGTAGTGAACCCTTAGAAAATTATCGTCGTGATCCTAAGAGGCAAGGGTATCTTAAATGTTTGTTGGCAAGTTTGTGTCTGGATGATGTAGATTCCCATCCAGGGGAATTGCCCCTTCTTGTTTCCGAGTTCCTAGTTGTCTTTCCGAAAGAGTTGCCTGGATTTCCTCCAAAGAGGGATGTGCAATTTTCTATTGATCTTATGCCAGGAACTTACCTGATTTCTGTTCCTCCTTATCATTTCGCTCCTGTCGAGTTGAAGGAGTTGAAAGTTCAGTTGCAAGAGTTGTTAGACTTGGGTTTTATTCACCCTAATTCGTCACCTTGGGGACCCCTGCTCTATTTGCCAAGAAGAAAGATGGTTCTCTCCATCTTTGTATTGATTATCGAAAGTTGAACCACGTGACCGTGAAGAACAAGTATCCTATGCCAATGATCGATGACTTGTTCGATCAACCCTGAGGTTCCGTCTACTTTTCTAAGATCGACTTGAGATCGGGATATCATCAATTGTTAGTCCATGCCGAGGATATTGCAAATATAGCCTTCCGGACGAGGTATGGTCACTACAAGTTCATTGTCATGCCATTCGGTTTGACCAACACTCCTGTGACTTTTATGGATCTCATGAATCGCATCTTCCATCCTTATCTAGATAGCTTTGTGGTAGTGTTCATTGATGATGTGCTTGTATATTCTGCTTCTCAAGAAGAGCACCAGATCCATCTCCGTATTGTCCTTGAGTTACTCCGTGAACATCAATTGTTTGCCAAGCTCAGCAAGTGTGAGTTTTGGCTTCCGGAAGTGAAGTTCCTTGGCCATGTTGTTTCTAGTGATGGCGTGTCTGTGGATCCTGGTAAGATTGAGGCCGTGATGTCCTGGCCGCGTCCTACCAATGTATTTGAGATTCGAAGTTTCTTGGGTCTTGCCAGTTATTATCGACGGTTCGTTTTGGACTTCTCCCGTTTGGCTTCTCCACTCACTCGGTTGACCCGAAAGGGTGTCCGTTTTGAATGGAGTGATTCTTGTGAAATTTCTTTCGAAGAATTGAAGAGAAGATTGACTTCTTCCCTTATTCTTATCGTTCATGAGCATGGTGTTGGGTATTCCATTTACTGCGATGCATCGCACGACGGTCTTGGTTATGTTCTTATTCAATTGGGTCGGGTGGTTGCTTATGGTTCTAGGCAGTTGAAGGACCACGAGTGCAACTACCCAACTCATGATCTTGAGTTGGCTGCCATCGTATTTACCCTTAAGAGTTGGAGACACTATTTGTATGACAAACGATTTGAGGTCTTCTCGTATCATAAGAGCCTCAAATATCTCTTCACTCAAAAGGAGCATAACTTGCATCAGTGACGATGGATGGAACATTTGAAAGATTATGATTTCGACTTGTAGTATCATCCGGGTAAAGCCAATGTTATTGCAGATGCCCTGAGTAGGAAGTCTTCTCACTTGGCTTGCTTAGCCATTCTTGATTGGAAGTTGGTTGGTGATCTCTAACCTTATCTTGCTTATTCCTAGAAGGTTAACCCTCAAACTACTCTGTGTCATATGACCATTCATTCAGTTTTATCTTAGAATGTCATAGAGGCACAAGCTAGTGATGAGAAGGCTGCTGTTTATCGTTCCAAGTTCTTGGCTGGTAAGGCTAGTCCTGGATGGATGGCCTATGCAGACTTGAGCATTCGCTTTCATGGTCGGTTGTTTGTTCTTGCTTCTTTCCACGAGGCTATTCTACATGAGTTTCATCACTCTCCTTTTGCCATTCATCCTGGTAGCACAAAGATGTACCATAACCTTCGTTGTCAGTTTTGGTGGCCAGGGATGAAACGGGATGTTGTTGGATTTGTGGCTAGATGACTTACTTGTCAGCAAGTTAAGGCCGAGCATTAGAGGCCTGCTGGTTTATTACAACCCTTGCCTGTTCCTGAATGGAAGTGGGAGTATGTGACCACTGAATTTGTGACCAGTTTTCCAAAAGCTCTGGGAGGATTTGATGCCATTTGGGTTGTTGTAGACCATTTGACTAAGTCTGCACACTTCTTGCACATTCGTATTACTCAGTCTTTGGACTATTTGAGCAAGTTGTATATTCGTGAGATTATTTGGTTGCACGGTGCCACGTGTTCTATTGTTTCTGATCGTGATCCTCGATTCACTTCTAGATTCTGGCGTAGCTTGCAAGCCGCCATGGGTACCAAGCTCGTATTTAGTACTGCTTTTCATCCTCAGACTGATGGTCAATCTGAGCGTACCATTCAGATATTGGAGGACATGCTCCATTCTTGTGTTCTTGACTTCGGTGGCGGTTGGGTTGATCATCTTCCTTTGGTGGAGTTTGCCTATAATAACAAATTTTAGTCGAGTATCGGTATGGCACCTTTCGAAGCATTGTATGGTCATCCATGTAAATCTCCTGTGTGTTGGTTGAAAGTGAGGGAATCTGCTATTTTTGGCCCTGAGGCAACTCATCAAACCACTGAGCAAATTAAATTAATTCGCCAACATTTGCTTATGGCTCAAAGTAGGCATAAGAGCTATACCGATTCTCGTCGTCGTCCTCTATCTTTTGAAGTGGGTGACCATGTCTTTCTCAAAATTTCACCTCGAAGAGGTATTTCACGTTTCGAAAAGAAGGGCAAGCTCAATCCCCGCTATATTGGTCCTTTTGATGTCATTGAGAAGATCGGTGAAGTGGCCTACCGTTTGGCATTGCCGGCCAATGTCTCTAATGTACATGACGTGTTTTATGTATCGATATTGTGTAAGTACGAACCGGATCCCTCACATGTGATCAATTGGGATAATGTGGAGTTGGAGACCGATGTATCATATGAAGACCGACCTATTCGTATCCTTGATTCTAGAAAGAAAGTTTTGCGAGGCAAAACGATCGCATTGTTGAAGGTCTTGTGGTCAAATCATGGCATTAAAAAAGCCACTTGGGAAAGAGAAGATGAAATGAGGGTGAAATACCCGGATTTGTTTTGATTCTTTTGTACTTCTCCTTCTTTGTATCAAATTCTAGTTGTGTACCCTCTTGTTGTTGCGTATCTGATTGTAGTTCCGGTTGGTTGTTGTCTCCCTCTTTCCTCCTCCTTATGAAAATTTTGGGGACGAAATTTCTTTAAGGGGTGTGAGGTGTAACGGTTGAGAATTTAATGAAGGAATTATTGGAATTTTAATTCCATTTAATTAGATGTTGATTTAAATCTCAAATTTATTCCATATTGAATTTATTCCTTGAATTTTTGGAAGATAATCCTTCATTGGTGTCCTTGGGTTGTGGTTGGTTGAGTTCGGGTTAGTTCGGGCAAGTGTTGGAGGCCCGGAGGCCCAACACGAAAATTCCTCATTTTGCCTTACATTTCGATATATGCCTCTAGTGTATATCGAAATGCTTTGCATTTCGATATGCCCCTTGTTACATTTCGATATGTCCAACCCTCTTCTCCCTTTTCCTTCTTCAACATTTCGATATGTTCATTTCATGAGTTTCGATATGCGGTTACTCTATGTTGTATTTCAATAAGCATTTCCATGCATATCGAAATACCCCTCATTTGGTTTCCAACAGTAAGCTTTGCATTTCGATATGCATCCCACGCATATCGAAATATCTCTTGGTTAATTTTAATTAGTGCACTTTGTATTTCGATATTCCCTAGATGCATATCGAAATGATGAGACTCTGTATTTCGATATGCACTGCGTACATATCGAAATGATCCTTCATTAGAAACCATCAGAGCGCTTTGCATTTCGATATACACCTCCTTGTATATCGAAATGTAGCTCCCTTTTGGCTTGCCCAGTTCAGTCTGTGTATCGATATGTAGCCCAGCTACATATCGATATGAGTGGTCGGTAGACCATTGTTGGGAAGGCTCATTAAAGGTATTTTTGTCATTTCGCTCTCGTTTTGACCACACATATATAGAGAGGAACCCTGATTATACTCAGATGGAACTCCCTCTCTCTCTCACTACAGCCGACATCACTTCTCTCTCTCTTTCTTCCATTTCTTTCTTCATTCTCTTAAGGATTGTGGGAGATTAAAGGACTTTTGGAGGATTTGGTATCCATCAATGTCGAAGAGGAAGACAAGGGCTACGTTATGGTGGGTTCTGTTCGGGCACTCGTGAAGAACCCCTCACCTAGGGTTTGGCGTATGTTTTCTTCCATTCAAGGTAGAGTTTGTCTATCACTTCTATACTCCTTGATGGATTGCTCTTCTCCCTCTTTGTTGGTAAGTATGATGAGGATCTCATTTTGTAGTTGGTTGTGGGTCCCTCAAATCTCGAATTGATTAAGGGTTTGTGTTGTTGGGGGTCTTAATTGAATCCCTATGTCATCAATTTCAAGATCCCCTAATGATTTTCAAAACACCCCAAATTGGGTAAAACCCTAATTTTGGGTCTTAGTCAAATGTTGAAATTGATTGAGTGCTTAAGCTCCTAAGGGTCTCAATTGACTCTCCATAATGTTAATTTCAAAATCCCTTGGTCAAATTGCAAAACCCCATAATTTTTATAAAAACCTTGTCCGGGTGACATGGGATTCTTGAAATTAAATGGCTGGACTTTCAATGGAATTGATGGAAAATGGTCCTATGACCTTATAAAGTTTTAATTGGTGGAATTGAAATGAAAATTTTAGAAATTCATGTTTGGTCACTTGGGTTGATTAGGAGATGTGAATGCCCTAATCCCGAAAATGAAACAACGTTTTAAATTGACCATCAACATGAAGATAGATTGGGTTGGCTATATTATCATATAGGAATTTCGTTCCCTGGGTGGATTACACTCACTATATTGCGCAATGGGACCCCACTAGAGCCCTTACTAAGGTAAGATAATTCTGAGAAACACTCGACTAGCGCGGAATAAGCCTAAACTCAATGAAAATCTAAATAATGTGGTTGTGCCTCCCTCAATTTCGTTAGTGTTGAGATGAGATATTTTTAAAGGAAATGTTTTTTCTTGATTTTGTCAAGTGAGCTTTTGAACGAAATCCATCGGTTTTGGAAATGATCTTGAAATGGATTTTTTGGATGGAACTTGGAAAATGGTTTTTGAACTATGAAATGGTCCTCATCGCATGCATTCATATTTTATTCTCGCACTCGTATATTTTGTTCCAACTTGGAATATATTGGGTATAGGCTTTCTCTACTAGGCTTTTGCCTAACCCTCTATTTTTAGGTACCGACCCAGCTGTGACTTGGAGCTAGGAGTTCGGGTGCCATCTTGCTGGGTATCTTCAGCTGATTTCCTTTGGTTTTTAAATTATTTTAATTTCATGTTCCCGGGACTGTAATGATTTATTTTTAGTTGGACTGTAAACTTTAGAAGTAAGTGATCACAGCCTTAGGTGATATGCTTAGTCACCATGCATATGTGTATCCTAAGTGAGACATTTCTCTTCTTTCCCGTATATGCATTTTTCGTAGCATATATTCATTGTCGATCGATAGAGAGAGAGAAGAAGAAGAAGAGAAAAGGGAGCTTAGCTATCAATCTGGGGTAAGTTTTCTTCTTGTTTTAATGGATAAAAATCAGTAGGCTAAAGGGTGTGTTTTTTGAGAAAATCATAACTGGTTTGTATGAAAGCTTATATCAAAATCTTGTTAAAATTCCATGTTAACCATGTTTATAAGCATTTTCACGTTGGGATTATGGGTATTGAGTCATAGATGACTTAAAAGTGGAATATTCATGGTTAAATCTGAGAAAAACAGTAGGTTTTTAATGTTTTAAATGAAGTTCGTAGCTATTATAAACGAGCAAACAAATTTTGTTCACCATACATTATACCGGTTGCACACTGGTGGGGTATTTCTTAGCCCAGAACATTTTCCTAAGAGCCGAGTATACTGGTTGGTTTTAAACATTGTAAGGAGTCTGACATGAAGTATTAGAAATGTTTATGATTAATGAAGAACACTAATGAAAGTCAAAGTCTTACATTGTATAATATAATTCAATTTTAAAATATCCAACCTAAGTTATTGAGTTTGATTCAAGTGAAAAGGGGATCACATTTGAGGTACCAAAATGCAAGTAATCTTCACCGTGTAATCGATAAGAATATGTCAAATGTGTGAAAACAAAAGGAGAAAGAGAGACATTAGGCTTCAACTCTACATTGTTATTCAATAATTAATATTCTAAATCTCATATACACATGGATAGAAATTACTATTATGAAGGAGAGTTAACTTCACTCAACCTTATTCAGGTTTATGTTTTTTTTTCTATCTCAAGGCTCTTCCTCTATTTTAAGTAGAAGAATACACAAGGCTAGAGTTAGTGTCAAAGTCAATCCCAATATCTGGAAAAGGGTTAGAGGAAGTGATAAGCCTCCCGCGCATTTGGGTTCAAGTAAAAATTACAATATGGATATGGTCCCCAGGGTTTCTATTTCCACCTCTTTAACCACTGTTGCATTTCTTATTAGTGCCCAGCTTTTTATACATTATTTGCAATTTTTGTTTCTCAGTTTATGATGGCCAATGGTACTCTTGTACGAGTCCTCATTCACACAGATGTTACCAAATATTTATACTTCAGAGCTGTAGATGGTAGCTCCATCTATAAGAAAGGAAAGGTACGACAATTGTGTTTTATTGTGCAAATTTTATTTTATTTCATGTTTTTGTACACTTTATTTTCAAATTATGTTTTTTTGTCAGACAACTGTAGCTTCGTCTTATCTGAGATGCTCATTGATCACATTAAATATCATCTCAGGTATTTTTTTTGTGTTTTTTTGTTGATTATATTTACATTGTAGTTCGAATTAATATAAAGATTTCATAATTTTTTTACTTTTCTTAAATATACTTTGCAACTTAAGTATCCTCAATAGTGTTGGAGAGAGAAAGTACCCAATATCTAGTTTTGTATGGAAATGCAAAGGTATGCATTGATTGAGTTTTATTTTCCCTTAACTCATATATGTTTGTAATTGCAGGTATCACTGTTGCGTATCCTAAATGCAGGTATTATTCATTCTCATTGTCAAAGAACTAGGCAACTCTCTTTTGTACCGAACACAGTAAACCCTTTTATTTTATTTTATTTTATTTTATTCATATTCTTTTATGTACCTCAAGCTTTACTTTGAATTCATTAATGAATGAGTTGTTTTATGTTGTTGTGTTCAATTCTTCCATCTTCACTTTATGTTTTCCTAATTGTAGGTGCCATCATTGTACCATCATACCCGTAGTATCCTAAATATAGGTATCATCCAGTTTCTATTTATTTTTTCCATCTTCCCTTTATTTTATCACATTGTATGCATTTTGTCTATATAATCAATTTGTATCCCTCTCAGTGAATGAAGTTGTTTTTCCACTTGCATGAGCAACTAATATAACTTCAATTTTTAAATGGTCTGAGCTCATTTTAAAAAAAATAATTATTATTTATTTAAATAGTTGTACCTAATTTTAGGGCTAGATTTTCTTCATGGTTGAATTGCTAGACATACTTTCACACATGTTAGATTTGCTTCAGGGTTGAACAGCTAGATATTGACACATTTTCATACATAGTTTCACATCGTGCGATTTTCTTTTGATTGAAGGAATATGTGTTAATACATCTTCACACACGTTTCATACCGACATTTCCAACCGTGAGATTTGCTTCTGGTTGAACTGCTGGATTTTGACACATTTTCACACATTTTATGTCACGCTCGAACCAATTTAAATAAATTAATTTGGGTTATTATAAATTTTTAAATAAAAAGAAAGAAAAATATATGGGCTCAAGTAATTAAAAAGGGTTGTAGTTGAATTAAAATAGGTTTTGTATATTAAAACGTTATATACAAATACCTTATGTTTTTAATTAGAGGATAATGTCATGCAAGGATTAATAACCTTTAAGATGAAGGACAAAAGGGTCCTAACCATTAAAAACCTGATTAGGTTAAGCATAATGAGAGAATTATATTCTCATTAAGGTTAGAGATCACTTATGGTGGCTAGAGAGTGATTAGAGGTAGAGCTTTTAGAGATTTGTCAAATCAAGGCTTTGGTTGAAGTTTTTTTGAGGAAATCTCTTATTCAATATTGTTCATAACATCCTAGAGGTAAAATCTATGTATTTGGATTTTTAATTTCGTGCATGATTAGACCCAGATTAAGGAGTTTTCACTAATAATGATTGGTGACTGATTTCCTAGATCTACTTTGAAAATCTAGTTTTTGGGTGACCTAAAGTATGTTTTTGAAGTCCAAATTTTAGTATGATTTGAGTGTAAATGTCTTTTACATCATAGAGTACTTGGGTTGATGATTTGAGGCTTTTTAAATCGAGTTTAGAGGAGTTGGGATTAACAAAATCTGGAAAAAAATAGTGTTTTTCGGAATCTGCTGTTCTGCAAATTTTTGAACAGCGGCCTTAGATATCGGTATCTTAATTTTCAAGATATCGGTATCTTGAGTCAAATTTAAGATATCAGTTTATAAGAAATTTAAGATATCAGTTTCTTAAAAACTTAAGATATCTGTTTCTTATATGTTAAGATATCGGTATCTAGAGTTTGAAAAGAAGATATCGGTTTATAAGAAATTTAAGATATCGGTTTCTTAAAAACTTAAGATATCGGTTTCTTATATGTTAAGATATCGGTATCTAGAGTTTGAAAAGAAGATATCGGTTTATAAGAAATTTAAGATATCGATTTCTTAGAACATTTAAGATATCGGTATCTGAGTGGCAGAGTTAAGATATCGATATCTTAAGCTTAAGATATCGATATCTAGAGGGTCTGATTCCAAAAATCTATTAAATTCTAAGACCCTTAATTAAGGGAAAATAAGGTCTTTAAATATAATTCTGAATACGTTAAGTTGATTTAAGGCACTTATAAGATGTTTTAACTACAGGTGAGGAGATGGGGCCTTCGAACACCAAGAAGTAAATTCATTCAAAGTCATCACATCTTGGTGAGTGTGTAGATACCCTTTTATATATGTACTTTGTTTATGTGTGAGTTAGTGTTGAGTTGTGGTGTATTCACATGTTCTTATGTGATAAATGCATAAACATATTTGTTTTTCCTTCCTACCTGCAAGCATGGATAATAATAAAATATGTTATATGTTGAGGTTGGAACTGCGGGGCCAATGACATGAAAAGTGAAATATGTGATGCTATGAGCATGTGATATGTCGAGGTTGGAACTGCGGGGCCTGTTGATACCCCATTTTGGCTCACCATCTAAATCAGTCAAGTCAAGGCCGGG